>CAEGAE010090171.1:0-133302 GCA_903067095.1 Girardinus metallicus | reverse complement strand
ATATTTTTTTTTTTAAATCAACTTTTATTTGTTTGGTCATCCAGAAGTTCGTGTTTATTTTAGTCATCACACAAATGCAATTATTTGTTTCACTATTTACTGAACTGTGGCCATTTCACTTCAAGCTGTACTAGAGTTGCCAACGCAAATGACCCAGAGCCACACTGTGTGGCAAATTTCCCAGCATGCAGCTCGTGTGGCTACGCTCAGGTCACGTGACACCGCCTGTCAACAGGAGCGGACCCTGCTGGGCAGGGAAGCAGCTGGATAGGGAAGCAGCTGGATGTGTCCGAGCCATTATTTTCCGTTTATAAAAGTCTCTTTTCCACGGACCCCTCTGAGCGCCATGAGCGACAGGACAAGTTCCGCGTTTGACGTAAGAGAAACTTCAACTTCGCTAGCTTAGCATTAGCTCCATTTAAATGGCTAGCGTGGATAGACGCTAACGCTGTAAGTGCTAGTAGCAGTAACCGGACAGCTTTTGACTCCGGACGGGAATTTTTTCCTTTTTTTCCCCACTTAATGCTGTCTGACCTACGACGTGACTCAGCTTAGAGGGGCTATAACTCCGGGTTTTATTAGCTACATAGCACACATTTAGCCACCAGTGTCCGTTTCGACGCAGGTCGAGGAAACAAACACATTGTGCCCTGCACAGACCTCCTGAGGCATCTGTCATGGCTTTCTAATGTTGCAGCTTCTTGTTCAGACAGCTTCACCTCTCGAATGACCGAGCAGCTATGGCCGAGCGGTGCGGAGCAGGAGAATGAGTGCAAGCCTTCGAAGAGGATGCGGCCGTCTTTAAGCGAGGACTGCCCAGCTTGACATACCCGCCAGCTGACGGTTACCGGGCAGAGACCTGGCTCTCGGTGGGGAGAGTCATTTCATTGCGTAGAGCGGTCCGGATAACTCTGCTGCAATGGCTGCTGTGAGCGGAGGAAACACGCTGGCAGCCGGTCCGGGAGGCGCGGCTCTACCCGCGGTGTCTGCGGCCAACGCGTCCTCCACCCCGGCCCCGGGTGCATATGCTCGGGGCTGCGAGAACGGCGCCCTGATGGACTCCTTCGGGATCTTCCTGCAGGGCCTCCTGGCCGTGATGGCTTTCAGCACGCTCATGTGTGAGTATGACCCAAAAAGCTGCTGGGTGTCGGATATCTGACACCGGGCTGCTGGAGGAAGCCGCCTCTATCCAATCGCGTCACTGGATTAATGCTGTATTGATCTCAGCTGGCAGGCGGCATGAGCGCGAGCTCCCCAAAGGAGACGCACAAACGAAATGAAAAGCCTCCCCCCTTCACGATAACGCTTCACCTCGCTCATGGTTCCTGTGTAAACGTTGATTTTCTTCATTTATCGAGGCATATTTTCCCACAAATATGCTGAGCAAGCCAAGAAAAGTTGAATGTAGCTATATCTCGGCACTTTGCTCAAGGACATTCAACCTTTTTTTTTTTTTTTTAACTATTTGTTCTAGGAACTGGATAAAACAGTTCTGCAAAACAAGTGGCTGTTGTGAAGAGAGGGAGGAGCTTGTTGTTTGTCTTGATTAAATAGTGACTTACCAAATATATGCACCTTCCCACCCTCCTAGATCTTGAATTTTTATGCATTTGGTGGTTGAGCAACTCTCAGTGGTGCATAATTGTAAAGTAGAAGGAAAATGCGACATTAAGATAACATTACCTGTGAAGATGACGTGTACAGTGTTATACTTCTGCAAAATGTGTCACTGCATGTAGGCCAAAAAAAAAAGTTAAATGTCAGTCTCATCTGTCCAGATTGTGACAAAACATAAAGTAATTTAATGAGAATTTTCTTTAGATTCAGTGAAGTGCTGCCTTTTTTTTAAAGCTTTAAATCATGAGTTATACCAAGTAGAATTACAATAACTTAATAGTTCAGTACTAGCCACAATATATATTACAGCTGCTCCACCGTCTGTTTTTGTACCAGACTTGTTCTGAAATATGTTATTTCAGAAGGTCGTCGCTAAAAACTGCCTCATCGTGAGCTGAAGAGACGTTACGTCTGGACATCGTACATGCCCTTTGCTGTTTTTAACTCTACGTATTCTGATGAGTTAGCATAAATTCTTCAACTTGACACTGGAAGAAATACAATCTGTTAAGCTCACCAACAAAAAAAGAGTGAGCTCCTTTTTGTTGTTGTTGTTGTTGTTGTTGTTTTTTCAGCTTTGTGCATGAGGCAGGTTGATTTGGGCGAAAGGAGAAGTCTAGACTTCTGCTTGCGTTCACAACACACCCAGCTGCTCATTGCAGGGTGTGTTTGGTCTGAAGTCAGTGTTGACATCACAAATTGAGGTCATCGCTTGCAGTTTTTTTTTCACACTAAGACACCGTTAACCCCTGGGTATAGATTTTCAGAACCTTTTTTTTTTGAGATTGCTACTTTGTATTCAGCTGGTGATTTACAACTTTTTTTTTTTTTCACTATTTGTCCTCGGAGACAAACAAAACAGTTCTGTAAAACAAGTGGCTATTGTGAAGAGAGGGAGGAGCTTGACTTGTGTTGGATGTCTCGTTGCTATCGGTAGCGAGCCCGTTCGCACAACCCCCCTCCTCATTTGCTTTAAAACATTCTAAACTTGTTTTGTCTCGCCATCATCAGCTGTTGTTTATTCTACTGTAGGGCATTATATAATTTTTTTTTTGTTTGCTTATGCCTGTTTAAGGATTTCAGGAACCAGTCTGTTCCCTTTTTTTGACATGATAGCCACATATTTCTCCCTCTCTGTTCATGAAGCATAAAAGCTGTGTGGCGCTCTCTTCTTTACAGTAAAACGCTTCAGGGAGCCCAAACATGAAAGGAGACCATGGAAGATTTGGTAAGTCAAATGAGCTGATTAACGCTAATGCTTTCTTTGCACACCTTGGCACTAACTCTGCCATCTGGATTCAGGTTCCTGGACACCTCAAAGCAAGCAATTGGGATGCTCTTCATCCACTTTGCTAACGTGTATTTGTCAGACCTTACGGAGGAGGATCCCTGCTCGCTGTGGGTATTTTTCTGGCAACGCATCTCCAAAGAATTTTAAGATTCATGATTTTTACTCCTCTAACTCTGCAAGAAGGTTCTGACATGTTTCCCCTTTGTCTTCTTTTCCAGATACCTCATTAACTTCTTGTTGGACGCCTCTCTGGGCATGTTGCTCATATATGCGGGCGTGAAGGCTGTCAGTGCTGTTGTTGAATGGAGGCAGTGGGATTCTCTGCGTTTTGGAGAATACGGTGAGGCCAACTTGTGTGTTTATCAGAGTAGAAGGCTCTTTCTATGCCTCTTATGTCCACTAGAGGGCAGTAGGCGCTTACGTTCTCAAACTGAAGTTTACTTTCCAAAGAGTTTATGCATCAGAAAGTAAACACTGACTTGTCGCCCGTTATTTTTAATTAAATATGAATAAAATTCCTTTTATAATCTTTAAATTTTGTTGTGGTTTGCATTCTTATCTGCATAGGAGAGCCAGTGCAGTGCACTGCATGGTTGGGCCAATGCGTCCTCTACATCCTCATTGTGATGTTCGAGAAAGTTCTCATGATGTTGGTCCTACTTATCCCCCAGTGGAAGAAGGTAAAAAAAAAATTTACCTTTTATTTTCTACACACCTTTTCCTACATGTTAGGGTCATGCTTTTACAAGACAACAACAAACTTAATTTTATTTCATTGTGATTTTTGTGATAACCAACACAAGGCAGTGAATTATTGTGTATTAAGAAAATGACGGATTGGGTTCAAAATTCTTTGACACGTACCATTTAATCACCCCCTTTTTAGTTTGATTCCTCTAAATAATTTAAAGTACAAACAATTGTCTTCAGAAATCACTTAAATAGTATTTTATTTCTGGCATATCTGGCCTATTTAAAGAGAAAGAAAGCCCTGTTAACAGTTTGACATAAGCCATGTTGGAGGCTCAGTGAGGTGGTTCTATGCAGCATTATGACCATGTGTTTTATTGTGTGCTTGTGTCCCAGTTGGCTCTCCTTAATCCCATAGAGAATCCTGACCTGGAGCTGGCCATTGTCATGCTCATCGTTCCATTCTTCGTCAATGTAAGTCCGCTGATGCTTGCAAGTCACACAACCTCAGTCTGTTCATGCAGGTAACACTTTGATGTTGGGTGCTTTGTTTGGTTTAGGCCCTCATGTTTTGGGTGGTTGATAATTTCCTAATGAAGAAGCACAGGACAAAAGCAAAGCTTGAGGAGAGGGAAGAGGACTTGCGGGGGAACAGCAAAGTTCGCTACAGACGAGCACTTTCTCACGATGACTCAGAATCAGAGGTAAGACTGAAATAGGAAGTTATTACCAACCTCTTAACAAAAAGTACCTCTCCTTTTCAATTTACAAAAAAACCCTTCAAACCGTTCAGGTTTTACGGTTGCCTGACTTAACACTTTTGTTTAGTCCCTGCAGATTATAGAAAAGTCTTTATAGATTTGGTGTGGCTAACTGTGCCATAATGTCTGGAGTTTGGATCATGCCTTGTAAGAACTTCAGATTTTGCATGTGATTTGTTTTCTTAAGTTCTTAAAAAGAGTAATTCCTCTCTCCTTTTTCACTTCATTGTAAAACAGTTTCAGTTTACAAAGTAGCACTTGCCTGGAGCAGCACAAACAAAAGCCAGCTTTGTGGGGTTTTTTCACTTCCTTGCCTCTGTGCTGCTGCCCTCGGAGCGAGACTGTGAGTGCAAATGTGGGGGGTGGGTCATGGGCTGTGCTGGCACAGATGTGTTGTGAAGGAAGCTTTGCTTTGTGTGTAGCGTGAGGGCCAGTGGCGCAATGGATAACGCGTCTGACTACGGATCAGAAGATTCTAGGTTCGACTCCTGGCTGGCTCGATTCTTTTCCTTGTTGCTATTTTTAGTAATTTAAGCCTTAATCTGTACATATGTAAAACATGTTTACCTTATAAACATTCTGTTAAAATGTAGAGGTTGTAAGGCCAAATTAATTTTATCGTTGTGCTGTGGTATTGGAAAGGAAATTTCAAATGCTTGAATATTCGAAATTTCCTTTGTTTCTGTATTTAGTCCAGCCTACCCTCATCTGTACTAATAGAGAGAAAGAGTGAGATACTACACAGTCGGTGAACATTTTAGGGATTTAGTACTCGCTTCCAGAAAGCCATCCTTCACTGGTCTTTTCTTTTAGAATGGGTGGGGGTCCGGTTACTCTCAATGGGCCAGTGGCGCAATGGATAACGCGTCTGACTACGGATCAGAAGATTCTAGGTTCGACTCCTGGCTGGCTCGATTCTTTTCCTTTTTCCACCGTGTTATTTAGGTGGATTGTAGCATCATATGCTTCTGAATATGAACATCTAAATAAAATAAAATTGCACTTTAATATTGAACTGTGTTCAAGTAACTCTTTATAGTATGGTAACGAATAGAATTGTCCTTTATTTTCCTAATGTGGGGAAATTCAGTTATAACAGCAGCAGCAGTGGCTTCCATTTGGGTCTTAACTACTTCTCACAGCTGCCCAAGTCAAAATTTCCTCTCTTGACTTTTAGAAAAGCAACATTCAGTTTTCACATCTTTTCTCAAAACTATTTAAATTCCTCAGCTTTAGAAGTTATGAGCTTTTCAGGACAAAGTAAAATCGAGCAAAATAAATAAGAAAACATTCAATTAAAAGCTCATCATCCAGATAAAATAAAATAAGTTAATGTTTTTTGGTGTCTGGAAAAATTAGTAGTTTCAAAAATCTCCTGATTGTTTAGTCACATTCATGGGGACTGCCCTGTTACCTAGCAACCTCAGGCAAGCCTTTCCCCTCACATATAAACCCTAACCCCATTACCTAGCAACCCAAGCAGAGCTCCAGTATGTTTGGTCAGCTATATGCAGCTGAAGGAATGTGTAACTGAGCAGGATCATTCTAAAAAAATTACAAAATATATATTTAGGCATTTGAAAAAAAACACTGCCCATATGATTTACAAGCTTATTTAAAAAGTTTATTGCATACTTGCAATTTAGTAGTCAAGTATTGCGGAATTAGTCAGTGTTATGAATATTGTTGGGTTGGCATATTTTTTATTTGTTATAAGGCTTATGAGATTACACTTTGTTGATTACTAAAAAAACCCAGGGGAGAGGGATGAAGGCTCAAAATACAAACCTGTGGATTACCAGGGACGGTGAGTCGGTGAGTGTAGTGGAAGTCAGCACTGAGGTTTGATGTGAGATCTCTGAACTCAAATCATTTTTTTTTACATTTTTGGCATCACCACTGTTTTATGTCAAAAAATATGCACACCTAATGATCTCAAAGGGAAATTAAATGTTCTTATGACTCATATTATTCAAGGCTCTTAAGAGTTGATGTAGACAGTAATTGTTATAGGCAGGTAAGATCTCCTGTAGCAGTCTGTCTTACAGCAAATTTGAAGAGGCCTTCAAATTCGACACTCCGTTTTTCTATGACGGTCTCAAGAAAAGGATGCTCAGGATTGTTCATAATTTTCCTGATTTTACATAAAATCAAAAAAAGTGATTTTAATCACCGGAGCCGTCTGCAGAACAGAACCAGCACTTCTGTGTCAGGTTGTCGAGCCTTCTTAGGTCCCTGGATCTGATGCTGCTGCCCCAACAGATGACTGCAGAAGAGATGACAATCTCAACAACAGACTTCCTCAAGAAATACAGCCTATGCTGTCCCTTGTTGTAGACGTTGAAGACTTTGGTAGTTTTTCTGTCCTAATAGTAAACTACGGTTATTTAGTCTCTAGCAGATGTGTTTGGGTTAGGCTGTGTCATGTTCTCTCTGAATGCTTTCTACAAGTTATAACATGACTCTGCCACTTGGGGGCTGTCTGAAGAAATAAATCCAACTCTTTTACACGTTTCTTGTTTCTGTCGTTGGAGCAAATTCATCAGATTGAAACCAGATAACAAAAACAACTAGCTAGCAGCAGTGCTATTTATTTTACCTTTGCGGCTTTTGTTCTTAGTTTTTCTTTGTTATTTTTTGTGATTTAAAATTGGCTGTCAGCCCCTTTCAGCTTGGTGAAATTTATGACCAGTGACCTTTTGACCTATGCATGTCATGTCCAAAGGCTAGACCTGGGGTCAGCAACCTTTCTAACCCTAACACACATTTTTCCTTTGAATCCAGATAAACAAAATGTTTTTAGAGCTTTAAAACTTACATGAGTCAAAATGAGTGAAAATAAAATGTTTGAGCTTTATTTTAAAAATCCAGATTATACAATAAAGCTTTGTTTTTGTTTTTTTTTAGGTTTAATGCATATTCTTTGCATAAACCATACCAAAAAAATTTGTAGTTGGCAACCCATTGACAAAAACAAAACACCACTAGCATCAAGGTGTGTTTTGATGCTGTTATTCATATATTGCATAGAAATGCCTAGAAAAACTGCCGAAGCTAGTCTTTATTTATGTATTTTTTTTATATTTACCTTCACATTTTGAAATATTACTTTATTCCTTAAAATCTTTGGACAAAATTATTAAAAGCCACATTCTAAAGAACTAATTGCAGCTCCAGAGCCACAGGTTGCAATAATCCCTGTTAGAGTTGTGAAAAACTGCTTAGAATGTCATCTGCATTGGTTGAGTGGTCATTTTCTAATGATGCGTTCACACCAGGCGCGTTTTGAGCATCAGGCGCATCTGGTTTATATTCAAAGTCTATATGGAGGCGCATCGAGGGCCCGGCGCGATTTGAACCGTCTGGAGCATTTTGAGCTGGAAAATAGGTCGGCAACGGAAAACAGCTAGAGATTTTGTGAGACGTCCGACACGCCTCCACATAGACTTTGAATGTAAACCAGACCCGACTGATGCTCAAAACGCGTTTGGTTTGAACGTACCATCAAGCGTGTGCATTCAAAGTGCACACACGTCAAACTTGAAGCGTCGGACGCGTTTTTGACGCGTGTAAGTTCGCTTTTGGTGTGAACGCACCATAAGGGTTGCAACAAGAAACCCTGTCCGGTGTATTCGGATTTGGAATTGTCTTAAAACTTTTCCAACCTACCTTCTCTTGATCTTCTTCAGATCCTGTTCTCAGCAGACGATGAGATGGACGAGTCGGATGAAGACGATGTCCGTCGACTCACCGGTCTGAAGACGGTGAAAAAGAAAAAGCTTCGAATGGGGATTCCCGTTTGATGAGCTCGGCCGCTTTTACGTCTAAAATCTGTTCTCTTCTCCTCAAGTCCGCCTACATTGCTGTACCTCCACAAACCACGACAGCTTTTGGTCCTCTTCAAAGACGACGCTGTACTTGGAGTTTCCTCCCGTGATCATTCCCAGAGGATTGGTACGCAAATAAAAAAAAAAAGTTTTTGACTTGGGACGCCGCAATACACTTTTTGCTTTCGCAGGTTTACATTTGGAAAATTGCTGCATGTCAACTTTGCACTTTGAGAGAACTGTTGTCTTTGTAGATGGATCAGAAAAAGAAGAACCCGTTCCAGAACAAAGTGCTAATTTTTGCGTAATGGGAGACAAATGACACTAAATTTCTGACTGGACTCGTGCGTCTCGGATCATTCCAGTTGGTGGCCTCGAGACACAGATATGCAAACTAACCAATCCGTGATATCATTTACATTTCCTTCCTTAACGTGTTCCTTACGTATTTGAAGCGCTGATGCGACCTTCACTTCAGCTTCGTCCTTTTGTCTTTTCGTGTAGAAACACCATCATGGCCTGCGGCGTATAAACTATACATGCGAGTGAAGGTGTGGACGTTCTTTCTCCCTTCCAGCACAGTAAACTTAATCACTGTACACCCTCTGTGTGATCTTACTTTTGTCAAAGGGAGTTTGTTAATTCATGGAGTCTAACGAATGAGGACTGTGAAGAGTTTTCTAGTGTCAAATCAGTCTGTCAGATGTTTAATGAAGCACTCTCATTTGTTTGGATTTGTCATGAGTTTTGTTCCTTTGTGTTTTTGAATTGTTGTTTGTTGGTTTGTCTTTGGTTTAAATTTTTCGATTTGCATTTTCTTGGGCCAAAACGATGACTCTGCTTGCCTCCAAAGTGTTTTTCATTCCTGCAGAGAGACTTTATAGAGGAGCTACTTTTTTTGCACATGGTCATAACTTCTTTTCTTTCTTTTATTTTTTCCTTGTCTTTGTTTTGTGCTTTGGTGTGTGGAGTTTGTTTGTACGGACTGCAGGTCAGTTCCCTCCTCTACCAATTCGTAGTCACGTTTCTGACCCGCACCTTTCCCCTTTGTCCCTTCCAAAACGTATTACACCCACGTACTTATGCAGTTGGCGCATCTAGTAGGGTTTGATTTTTTTTTGTGTGTGCGTTTCGTGGTTGTCAGGTATTTTTAAAGATGTGGAGTTTATTAAGACGGTTTCATATTTTAATAATTAGGGTTATTGTTATATTATTTCAGGATTGCGTTTGAGGTCCTCTTTTCTTTTGATGCTGTTCATTCTGATCTTTGTTTGGGCAAACTGACAGCTTGCTACCCTCTCAACAAACAGTTAAAAATAGCTCTTACACAATCTGAAAAAGTACACCGTTTTCTTTCTGTATTTTCCAGACCTGGATAATTAGCATCGGGGGGAGAAAAAAAGAGTGAATATGGGGGAAACATTAGATAATTTTGAATTTTATTCTGAATACCTTTTTTTTTTTATTTTTTTCCCCCCTTTCCTTGTCTCCTTCCCTCCATCCTTCTTCTCATCAATCTGTGCTTTCTCTAGTTTCTGCTGTAGTCAACTTTTGTACTTGATATTTTTAAGTGGAGTGAATTCTAGAAATTTGAGTCTGAAACGTCAAACTAAGAGCAACTTTCTGGCTTTAAATATGTGTCGAAGTTGCGTAACCATACTTTCTCATATTGGACTAAATAAATAAAGCAGAAAATTACTTAGAATCATCTGTTGCAAAAGCAGATACAAAGCGTTCGTACTGCGTGTACGAATTAATGGCAACTTCTTTTGGGGGAGGAGGGTACAAAACTGCACAAGTACGAAATGACGAAGGAGGTGAGGTGACCTGCACCTGTTAGTATTTTTTATTTATTTATTTGATTTTTTTCGCCTGCAAACGGAGCTTCAGCTCTTCAAGCATGAAGCAACACCTGGCGAGCTCTGATGTTCAGAATGTGACTTACTCTGACCTCTAAACTGTAAATGATGAGTGTGGACCAGACAGCTGAAAGTAAGGTGTGTGTTGTGTGTGGGCGTGTGTGTGTGTGTGTGTGTGTGTGGATGGTGGTGTATATATCCAAATATACCTACAGCTTCAAGCGAGCGATGAAATGACCTCTGGTTCTCATTAACAGTAAACTAAGTTACATAAACTGTGAAGACTTCTTTGCTTGTCATGGTTTCATTAATTTACTTTGGCACGATGGCTTGAAGAGACTAATTTGAAGGCAGAAGCCCCTTCGCAGCAGTCGGTGTGTCTCTGCAGCTCTTCACATACAGGACAAGGAGCCCCCGCGATATTTTAAAAGCTTAAATCATTAGACAATTAAAGGACAAGTGATTTATCATAAAGAAAACAAAGGCAGAGAGTTTAGATTTTTTTCTACTTTAAGATATTGGTCTTTTTTTTATGTTACTGTCATAAACAAGGTTTTTATGTTTAATAACCAAAAAGCACTTTGATATTTATTCCTGGCATTGTAAAATGTGATGAGCTTACTACTTGCATCTCCCCAGCTTTTTCCAAATGTTAAATGTACAACTGAGATGAACATGGTTATTTGTAACTTAAAGAGACTGTAAATGGGAATTAAAGGGATGAGTTACCACTAACTATAGAGTGTTGATAGAGGCTTAGAGTCTCCACTAACTATAAAACTAAATGTATCTGGTGCTTCCGTATTGGATTTCATTACTTTCACATTTGTTCTCTCAGGCTTTCAATGAGATTTGTACCATTTGGGTTTTTCTCTCCCCCTAGTACGGATCCAAGTTATCTAATAATAAAAGATATAAGGATGCGAGTCATCAGCATACAGGTATTTATTTATATTTTACATTTTTATCCTAGCAAAAGCCTAATTAAGGAGAAACCTCACCTTTAAGGTCCTACATAAATGAACTAAATGGATATAAATATATTTCAAATTAGTTGAGGAGAAAAAAACTTTATATAACCCAGAACTACATGTCACCACCTTCCTCAAAAAAAAAAAAAGGCCTGTCATTTTTTGCTAAAAGTAAATTTTTGTAAACAAAACAAAAAAGACCCCTTTTCTATTGCTAAAATGATTGAGGCAAAGAAATGACTTGGGCCATATGAATGTGTGTGCTCATTTTCTGTTCGGCGTTACATTGCCGCATCAAGTGTGTAATTTAAAAAAAGCGGTGAGTCAGTTTGCCCACCGTCGTATGGGCGACACCTTTAAGACATAAAATACTGAACAGAGTAATGACTAATATTATTTTAACTGTTTGCTCATTCTTTTTACTTTTTAAGCTTCGACTTTCACAATCACCACACATAGTAAAACCTGTTTCATACGTACAAATAACGTTTGTAAAACTATATCCTCGCCGCCTGTAAATGTAATCTGAACGCCGGGAAATTTTTCCTTAAGACTATTCAATAGTTAAGCCCCCATTTTGTTGGTTCTTGTGTTAACCGTCTGGACTTGTTTTTCATAAACTCCCACACCCAAACTGGAATTAATCGTGGATTAGATCAAGTTGTGGGAATCCCTGCCTCCTCTGAAGCGAGGAGGTGATCCTACACGGCGAATCCTCTCCGTTTTTTTTCTGTTCCGCTCCAGTCGCGTCTTGAATAATCAGCTGTCGGCCTGTGAGCCTTTCGGGAGGTCCGCTCCAGCTGTGCCATCCGTCACGTCACTCCTAATAATACACACTGACAACAATGTTTGGAGGGTCTGCCTGACTCACGGGGTGAGGACCAGGACTATATATAATGTCAGGCTTGCTAGCAGAGAAGGCACACACACAGCAAAACAACAATCATCTCATCAGAACAAACTCTTGAAGCAATAATAACCATGTCACAGGTAGGTTATATCAGATGTTTTGATTTTTATTATTTATTATTTTTTGCAGGCTCTTGCTTCCCTACAGAATTCAACATCACATTCTTGCTGTTGCACTATTTAGTCAGGCGAGGTGAAAAAGAAGAAGCGGCCACCGATGAAGGAGGAGGACTTGAAAGGAGCTCGCAGTAAACTGGGCCTGAAGGGCGAGGTCAAAAGTAAGACCTATGAGGTCATGGTGGAGTGTGGTAAGTACTGTCTTTTAAAAACGTAGTTTCAGTCTTTAAAAAAAAAAAAAATTCAAAAAAGGCTATTCCTCTCTTAGACAAGTTCTTGGTCCAAAAAAATGTACAATGTTTGTTTTATACAAAGTTTTCCTTTGCTTAAAGATCAAGACAAGGCAGTGAGAAATGAACAGTATGAAACATTAACTTGTAAAAGTGGAAAACTGGAAATAAAATACTGTAGATAGGTTAATTATTCATGTATGATTTACTGTCGTTAAATTGAGAATATCCACATCTGTCAGAATAAAACTAACAAAATGAAAAAAGTAGTTCCCTGACCGGGAATCGAACCCGGGCCGCGGCGGTGAGAGCGCCGAATCCTAACCACTAGACCACCAGGGAGACGTAGCAAGATAACAATTACATCGAATATGATTGTAACACTAGCATCTGACGACTACAGTCGTCATAGTGTTTAATTGTGATGGGCAGTCGCTGGGTTTAGGTACTTGTTTTTAATAATGTCTGTTCTCCTGTGTTCAGAGCGTATGGGGAAGGTGGCTCCATCGGTGTTCAGTGGCGTGAGGACGGGCACAGAGACGGTTCTTGCCCAGCCTGCTGCTCCCAAGGACCCGTCGGCCAGTGTGTTCGGCAAATAGTCACCGAAGTAAAAAATAAAATAAAATAAAATTCTCGCTTTCACAGTCATTAACTGGACGGTGATAAATGTAAAGTGTACATTTGTGAAGCTTAAGCGGGACGAATAAGCTAGTTTTGATCTGATACTGTATTTTGATACGAATTGTTTGTTGTGTTGCACTTTTTTGTATTTGCCCATCTGTTCGAATAAATATTATTTCCTGTGTTTAAACGTATTGAAAACGTTTGAATTTCCAAAAATATTTGTTACTGTTATGTCCTGTTTCAAATTTTCCTCTAAATTTTAAATAACCGTGTTACTTGAACGACACAACTGAACGACGTTTTGATTAAAGACACAGTTTGTGTTTTTTTTTTAAACCAACATAAATGCAAAAAAAAGGGTAAATGGTTTTTTGTTTTTTGCACGCAGGCGTCCATTTAGCTGCCAGATTATGCTGTCAGAAACTTTATATTCTCTGCACACTGAGCAAATAAAGGCTTAAAGTATCTTATCGCCTACGCATGAAGACACTGCAGGTGTGGATCTTTGGTTGTTATGCACCAAGGATTCCGTGGAGCCACTTGTCTGTTGTTAGAGAAAGGGAGTTCTTGAATGTCAAAGAGGGCAGATTTGATAAGATGTGGGGTGGGGAAAGAAACACCTTGATGGTGTTTAAGAAGAAGGGTGATATTCTAAAAAAAAAAAAAAGCACATTACAGGCATTTGAATCGCAGAAATAACACGCTACTTTGCAACTCATCAAGCACTTTTGGATTTAGATAGCAAACCAGCTTGCCAGGCACACACTGACTCCGTAGCATTAGCCAGAAGAGTTGATAGTGTCTGTGTTTTTGCTTCGAGTGGGCCTATCTGAGGTAATGTTGCTGTACGTGGGAGTGCTGGGTGGATGGTGAACCGAGCCTGCTCCGGAGCAGAAAGGCCCTTTTTGTTTTCTGCCTGTGCCACGCAACACGCTGCCAATTCGGAGGGAACATTTTCCCCCGAAAGCAACCTCGCAATTAGCCGTAGCACTTGAATGTGCAGCAGTGACGAGATTCCAGGTGAGGAAGGGGAACACATAAGTGTATTTATTTATTTATTTATTTATTTATTTATTTATTTATTTATTTATTTATTTATGTTTAGTTTCATTTTTGCTTCAGTCGTAACACCCCCCCCAAATTAACACGGCGGCTGTTATTTCTGCCGCGTTATTTGGGTGAGTTTCCCCAAAATTCACCGCTTAATGAATTTGGGAAACTAGTGTCAACAGAGACACGCCGTGCCACGAAACTGACTCACCAGATGAAAAACAGAGCGCTTTGCCAGTTCAAATACAGATACAGCTCACAGAAAATCAGAGTTCCAGCTCGAAAGTCACGCAGAGCTTGCTTTGGACCTACGCCGAGAAAACAGTTTGGTTATGTTTTTAGGTATACAAGAAGCACACCGATACTCAAAGTCTCAAGTGGTGATTTGCACAGAGTGATGATTATATTTTCGACTTAAACGTTTGATGTTTATTGCTATTAAAAGTAAAAGTAAAACGGGGGGAGGGGAGGGGGGGGGGTTAGGGGGTTAGAGGGTGGGACAAAGTACACAGTATTTCAACATAGCACTCACACTCGCCTTGTTTTTTCAGGGATAACCGAGATTCCTCACTGTGGCACTGCATCGATGTGTTAATTACATCACACACTTATCTCATACACTAAATAAAGTCATAATTGTTAGTGCGTGTTTTGTTTTACTTCTATATTTTTCAGCTACAGCTTACTAGCTAGTTTCATTTTTTTTTTATAGTTTTTTTTTTGTTTTGTTTTGCCAAATGTCACTTTAGGTACAGGTTGAGTATGAGTGGAAGGATTCAGATATCCACACTTCTTTTCTTCTTTCTTCTTCTTCTTTCAGCCTTATAAGTGCCGTGTTTGTACATCCAGGCCTCCAGCCAGCTGAGCCCAAACCTTCTGGTCAACGGTCAAGGGCAGCTCACCCGCCCCCTCTGTCCCTCCTACCGGAGCAGAGAGGACCTTTTTTTTTCTCCCTCCTCTCAGCTCTGAAGCGAGTCAGTGTTTGTCGGGAGTTCGGTCATGTCTGGTCCGTTGGGTGTCCGGCTGCTGCTGCTGTGGGGCTGCTGCTGCCTCTGGCTCGCCAGCCCAACATCTGGAGCGCTGGTCATCTTCGAGGACGATGCGGCTCCGGAGGTGACTCGATACTTTTAGTTGTAGTTGATTGGTGCCATTATATGAATTAGTTTCAATGTCTGCGTTATCTATTATGTGGAATATAAAGCCATATATATATATATATTTTTTACAAGCTGAAGTAGCGTATGAATTACCCACATTTTTTTTCTCCTCTGATTTTTTGGCAACACATTTGTGTTACAGGAAATGAGGGGAGCCACCAAAATGCTTCAGGTGCTTGGCTGATACTGTTTAAAACATTTTTTTATTATTATTTTACGTTGGTGAATATAATGTATTCATTTAATTTATTTGACCAAATCATACGCAAGCATGCAGAATTTAATTTATGTTGGTGGATATAATGTATTAAGTTTCAGTAACTTAGTCAACATTGCTGTGACCAAATCATACTTGCGCATGCAGAACTGAAAGTTCTTCTGGAGGGGAAATAAGCTGTAATTTATTGCACTAATTAACACAAGAATTTCAGCTGACTTTGTTGCAATTTTGCAATGCTTAAATCTAAATTTCCTGTCTTGTGTTTTTTTGCTTGCTCTCTTTGTTGCAGAAACGAAGTACAAACGAGGCAACGGTAAGCTCTTTATGTGTTCTGTCAACGAAAGGAGACCCTGTAACTTTTCCACATGTATTCAAGTTGCAACCTCAAACTTCAATGTGTGCCAGGCTTGAAATATTAAGGGATGTTCATGTGTTGGGATGGCCCAGTCAAAGTCTAGACCAAAATCAAAATTTCACTTGAGCTGTTTTGCGAAGAGGAACGGGGAGAACGTGTTTTAGACGCTTAAACAAAAAAATGGTGAAGAAATACAAGATCTGCAGCTGTTTTTGGACCAAAAGGTGGGAGTGACTCACCTGGGCTCAGCACAAGTGCATGCCACACTATTCAGATTTCAGGCCCCATTACAAACAACATCTACAACCTGTGTCACTTTATCTTCACGGCACAATTCTGCGCTTTTTTTTTTTTTTTTTTAATCACTTGAAATCCATTAGAAGTTTTAGGCTGTTAAATGAAAAATGTGGAAAAAATTAAAATGAAACTAATATTTTAGAAAGAGCCGGTACTTTTTCAATACTTTCCACAAACAAGGAATTTATTTACGTATTTATTTTTTACATTTAGCATGAAAGAAAGTGTTCTCTAAAAGCCTTGGTCCCTTTTAAATATCTACTTTAAACAAAAGTATATATTTATGTAAGATAAAGCAAAAACTAAGGAAAATCATTTTATTTTTTGGAAAAACCCAGTGAGATAGTCGTCGTCATTACTCTCAGTGAGAAGATGCAGACTCATAACAACACTCCCAGGGTGTAAGAGGTGACGTAATGTCTCCTAAACACCGTTTCCTAGCTGCGATGTGTTTGGCATCCGCGTCGTGGAAATTGTATAAAATTTTGCACCAACCTTCTGTCCAAAATAACTACGTTAAAAGATGAGCTCATGACAAACAGAGCGTGTCAGAAAGGTGCCGGTCTGTCCTGGCTTTGTGTAGAAACGGCATCTGGGCGTAAGAGGTCGGCTCAGGTTAGTAATAATTAGCCCTGCTTCCGAAAGCTGCGCATCACATGGTACTTGCCTTGTTTTTGTTCTTGTCCTGAATCCGCATAGAGGATAAAAACTGCAAATGCGTCGTTTGAAATGAGTTTTTTTTTTTTTTTTTTTGTAAAAGCCTTCAAACGCTTGCTGTGTTTGTCAGCTTAAGATTAGCGAAACCGTTTGGCAAGTTTTGTTGGCACACAAGAAGAGCTCTCTCACTGCCACTCTTTGACATTTTAGTCAGTACCTAAGTGCATTGTACAAGTATTCATTCATTTGTCTGAACCTTTCTGATTTGTCAGTTATTTTACTCATAAAAATCTGAAACGTGTGGCGTGTCCGCGCATTCAGTCCTCACAAGTTTGTTGAGACGACCTTTTCATGACATTACAGCTTTGCAGGTTTTTTTTTTGCCATTCTTCTTTGTGAAATAGCCCAAGTTGAGTCAGACTGGATGTAAAACGTCTGTTTAAAAACGTGCTTTTAAGTCTTACCTCAGATTTTTTGCCCGCTTCAGGCTGGACTTGAACTAGGCCAATCTAAAACAATGGATTACACTTTGAGTTAAACCATTCCATTATTAGATTTTTTTCCGGTACGGCCCTGTACTTAGCTCCATCCATCCTCAGAGCCAAGAAAAGCGTCCCCCATTATGATGCTTCCATCACCATGCATCACTGTGGGGACGGTGTGTTCTGGATCACCAGAGCATGACCCTTGCCAAATTGTGACTCTTTGTGACTTTCTGTCAACCTTGGCTTATTTAAGGCAATATTTTTTAATTATACGAAAAGTGGACAATGTTTTAAGAAGTGTGTGAATCTTTGAGATAACGGATTACACTGGATTTAATTTAGAAGTATCAGTGTAAGGCATAAGCACTCCACACTTTTTTTGATTTTTTTTGGTAGAAAACATGGAAAGCCATGTTCCTTTCCTTCCACTTCCTGGCTTTGTGCTATTTTGTGTTTTTCATATCAATTCCCAATAGTTTCTCAGGCAAACAAACAAAAGAAATACTTTATTATTTCAATGTCAACAATATGAATGCTTATATTTAATTTTTGGATGACAGATCTCCCTTGCTCCTTGCCTCCCGTCCACAGGTGGCAGTGCTCAGCGTGACGGTGGACTGCACCGTGACGAACCGCTTCGCCCACACCGTCATGACCTCGGTGGCCCTGAACAAAGCCAACACGTCACAGGAGATCTTTTTCGACGTGGAGCTCCCAAAGTCTGCCTTCATCACAAATTTCAGCATGTAAGCTAGATTTCAGTTTCTGTTTTATCTCAGACTTAAGATTTTCTGGTCTAGTTTCTAGTCTAATTATCTCAGCACACTTTAAATGGGGCAACGCTAACTTACGAGCAATTTCTCAGCAAGATGTAGGAGCTTGTTTTAAGTCGGTCATTCATTAATAGTCAAGAAAAAGGACTTTTTCATCACTATTCACGAATCATTGACTTAAAACAAGCTCCTATGTCTTGCTGAAAAGTTACTTGTAAGTTAATTTGTCGTATTTCAAGTGCAGTAAGATATTTAGACTGTAAAGAAGATAAAAATTATTTGGTAAGGTTTTGTGTTTTTGCAGTGAAGCAGAGCAACACATATTTCTTGCGTTATCTTTTGTGTTTGTGCTACTCAGGGAGATTGAAGGGAAGGAGTACGTCGGAGAGGTGAAGGAAAAGGAGAAAGCTAAGAAACAATATGAGAAGGCCGTCTCGTCCGGACAGACGGCGGGATTGGTCAAGTGAGTCAACCGAGACACAAAGTAGTTTCTTGTAAAACTGACGTTCTTTAAAAGCCCGCTGCTGATCTAGCGTTGGGAGCAGAAAGAAATGTGTGTGTGTGTGTTGTTGTTTTTTCTACTGCAGGGCTTCTGGGAGGAAGATGGAGAAGTTTTCTGTGTCGGTCAACATTGCAGCTGAAAGCAACGTGACTTTCATCCTGACCTATGAGGAGCTCCTTCAGAGAAAACGGGGCCAGTATGAGATTCTGATCCGAGTCAAACCCAAAAGTCTGGTCGAGCAGTTCCAGGTGAGTGGCCAGATGATTCATTTTCACTTCCTGCTGCCTCCTTATGACTCGATGAACGTGGTCACGAGCGGTGTCTCTGTGTCGGAAACAGATTTCGACCAACATTTATGAGCCTCAGGGCCTGTCTCACGTTGATGCCCACGCTACTTTCCTCTCCAACGAGCTGCTCCCCCTAGTGGAGAAAACAGTCCTGGACAAGAAGGTGCCTCACTCTTCACTTGTCGTTTTGACTCTTTGAATGATTTTCGTTTTTCCTTCCTATTTAACATACAACGCAGATGTCTCACTTGTCTTTTTTTCTCGTCAGGCTCACATCTCCTTCTCTCCAACCATGGAGCAGCAGAGAAAGTGTCCAGGCTGCGACGGGACGCTGATAGACGGCGATTTCATCATCAAGTATGAGGTGAACAGACTGGGGAGCGTCGGGGACATTCAGGTGCGCTATGAACTCAAATCACAGATTAATGTTGTTTGTTTGGCTTCCATATATTTGGCCATTTAATGCAAGTTGTGACTCTGTTTCCTTCTAGATTGTGAACGGCTACTTTGTGCACTTCTTTGCACCCCCTGACCTGCCCAGAGTGCCTAAGAATGTGGTGTTTGTTATCGACAGGAGCGGGTCGATGAGTGGCACAAAGATGGCACAGGTGAAAACTCTTCAGACTCTTGGTGCAGCCATTTTATTTGTCAAACAGCTGTGTTCCTCTTGCATAATAACGACAACAGAAACTCACATACACCAGCTGTTGATACCGTGCATCGCTCCCTTTAAAGGGACAGTGTTATATGAAGTCAACTTATTTTTAGCTTTACATCGTATTGCATCATTATAAAAAAAACATACTTGGAGTGCTGCTTTGATTCTTTCATGCATGTTTAAGAAATCTTTTGATTGTATCCATTCTGGGTGCGACCCCCCTCCCCAGTCAGCTCCTCCAGACTAGCAGCAGCAGCAATTAGCAAACACCTGGTGGAACTGCTGAGCTTATCATTATTGGAACTACTTCTTAGTGATTCGCTGGGAAAAACATTGTTCGCAGCTTGATGGAAGAATGTCGAAATGACGCTGCAAGGTGGCTCAATTTGAAGATGGTACAAAACCTCTGGTTTCTGTAAATTCTTGGTTTGTCTTGCATGAATGTGTTGAGATCTCTCCAAGGGGGCGACTGAGGTAGCCACTCCAGAACCTTCACTTTGTTCTGCTGCAGCCAATGACGGGTCAACTTGGCCTTGTGTTTTGAGATGTTGTCCTGTTTGAACGTCCAAACATGTCCCACGCGCAACTTCCGGGGCTGATGAGTGAAAATCTTCCTCCAGTACTTCCTAATGACAGACTGTGTTCATCCTGCGATTAACTGTGATTAAGTTCCCTGTAGTAGCTCGCACATCCCCAAAACACCGGTGACCCACCTCTGTGTTTCACAGTAGGAATGGTGTTCATCGTAGGCCTCTTTGACTCCTCTCCAAATACAGCACTTGGCTAAACAGTTCAAGTTTGGTCTCATCACTCCTTTGTGCTTTGTAAGAAGGATGCTTTCTTATGGTGATTCAGCCAGGCAGCCCATTTTTCTTCAAGCGGCTCCACAGCCACACCACTGTTTTTCCAGCGTTGCGCGCTTCGGCTGAAGGTATCTATGGGTTTTTATTTGTATCCCAAACAATCGTTCTCGCGGTTGTTGCTGAAATTGATGATTTTAACCAAACACATCAGATGTGAGGACGGTTACATTTAGTAGCAACGTTTGTGTCGACTTATGTGCATGTTTTGAAGGCCAAAAAGGTGTATGTAAACTTTTGATCAGGGTCGTTTGGGTAGTTTCTGGTGTCATTATTGATTTGAAAAGACTAAACACGGTTGTTTCACCCATCTACTGACCATGCGAGAAAGAATGTTTGTGTTTTTATCATACATCTTCTCTGAAAAATGTCCAAGAAAAAAATCCAAAATTCTGTCAAGGTATGTAAATTTATGACCACTACTGTGATTGTGAAAGCTGCTGCGTAAGTGCTGGCAGGGGTACGTTTTGATCCCAGAACTTTTGCAGACCCGAGATGCACTGGTGGCCATCTTGGAGGACCTCGATGAAGAGGACCACTTTGCTCTCCTCCAGTTCGACTCCCACATTCTGTCTTGGAAGGAGTCTCTCACCAAAGCGACCAAAGAAAACGTGGCTGATGCAAAGGACTACGCCAGGTCAATCCGAGACAACGGAGGTCAAGACAACAAAAAGTTTAATGTGTCACACTTCTTGCATTTTATTACCGAGTTAAACAATTGACAGTTTGCTCATTTTATTTATTTATTTTCTTTCCAAGCTACTAATATTAATCAAGCAATGCTGGATGGAATAAATATGCTGAAGAGAGACAGACAGGCGAACCGGCTACCTGAGAGAAGCATCGACATGATCATCTTACTGACTGATGGAATGCCAAACTATGGTAAGTGTTTCCATACAGCGGCTTCCAAAAGTGTTCATATCTCTCAAACTTTTTTCACAAATTTGCATCGTGTAACCTAATTTGGCTTGAAATTTTAAGAGATTGACTGAGATTGTACGCATAAAATAGAAGGAAATAATATACCGTTTTGCATGCATCTTTACAAATAAATGCAAATATATATTGATTTCTTTACTGTGTGCCTTTATATGAACTGAACATGATTCTCTAGAGGTGGGAAATTTTTCCAGAGGAGCCCCAGGCCCCTCTCAGCCCCCTCTTTTGGCCGCCACTGTGCCAGTAGAGCTGGAAGTCTTTTTGGACGTGTTTCAATAACCTTCTCATATCTAGAAACTAAATCGTTCTCAATTTCTTGTAAAATATCAACAGCCCAGTCGGAACGGTTGCGTACCGTCAATGTTCTCAAGTCATGCCACACCTACTTTGACTGGGCTGTTTCAACACACAAATGTGCTTTGTTTTAAACCATTTGATTATAATTCTTTAGAGTCTTTGCGCTCAGTTTTTTTTTCTTTCCCTGAATTCTCCCTGGATCGTCCTGTAGCTCCGTCCATATCAGCATCAATGCTGACCAACTTCACTCTACCTGCTTTGTAGCTCCCTTTTACATATTTTTTATCTTTCTTCTTCTAATGTTTTACATTGAATATACATCTTTATATCTGGAGTGTTTTAATATGTATGTGAAGCAATCTAGGTTGCCTTAATCCTGTAAAACAATATATAAATACAAGTTGTTGAGTTGCTCTAGCACATAAAATCCCAATAAACCACAAAGAAGTTTGTGGTTGTAATTTGGCTTAAAGTGCTGTGAATATTTTTACTAGGCATCATATTGTGAGATAGATCTTACATTTTTATTTTTACGTACTTTGTATCTATCATAACATTTTTTGCGTGTGCATCCGAAGGAGAGTCTAACATCCCACAGATCCAGGAGAATGTGCGTTCTGCCATCGGGGGAAACATGTCTCTGTTCTGTCTCGGATTTGGAAACGACGTGGACTACAACTTCCTGGATGTGATGAGCAAAGAGAACAAAGGACTAGCTCGCAGGATCTTTGAAGCTTCGGACGCAACCCTGCAGCTCCAGGTGAATGGTTTGAGCGGTTTGAGTTCTGTTCGGCAGAAATGAATCTGATGTTTTTGGGGTGCGATACAAAAATGGAATCAACTGCAATCATTTGCAGGATTTCTACGAAGAAGTGGCCAGCCCGCTGCTGTTAGAGGTGGACCTGGTATATCCAGACAATGCCGTCGACTACGTGACCACCTCTCACTTCCCTCAGTTGTTCAACGGCTCGGAGATTGTGGTGGCGGGTCGGTTGATGGACAACGACCTGGACAACTTCCTGGTGGAAGTCCTTGGCCAGGGCGTAAGAAATAAACACTAGAAAAAAACACGTCAAAGGGTTTCGACGGGCCTTCATCTGTCGCATTTAGAATAACTTCTCTTTCCTCCGTAGTTTGAAGATAACTTCAAAGTGCAAGGCCAGGCCGGTGTTGTTGACTGGAACGTGATGTACCCGGATGAGACTTACATCTTTGGGGACTTCACCGAGCGTCTGTGGGCTTACCTCACCATCCAACAGCTCCTGGAGAAAAGGTCTGTTGCGACAAAATAGTGATGGTAGCCAAGAAACAAGGAAATTAAATACTGAACGCACCAATTTGAGACCTATTGGCATAAAATCTGCTCCGAATGTCAGAATCCAAGTAGTCCAGAATCACAAGGAAACTCTACAAATTAAATAGAGCGTATTACATGGGAAAATACGCTCCCATGTAATACGCTTAATCAGACATTTGAACCAGACATTTCCATGTGCTGGTTAAAATGAGCTTTTTTTCCCCACACCATCCAAGTACATTTTTTTCCTGTGTTTCGTACTTCAATTTCTCAAGCGGCCGAATAAGGAGGATTCATTATAATTGTCTCCAAAACATTGAGATTACTACAGCTACCTTCCAACAAGGGAGGAACGCCCAGATGATGATGTCTGGCTTTTGGAAGCTATTGATCGTTTTTTCACAACATTTGAGTGACATGATGCCACACCACCATAACTGGGGTGTTTGAGGTGTTTCAAATCAAAAGAAATCAGGAAGAGAACTTTGGACCGCTGCAGTCTGGTTCATTCTTGGCTAAAAATTCCAACAAGTATAAACAGAAATGCAAATTCTCAGCCAGCACATCATCCAGGAAGGAGATGGGTTCTGTGTCCCCAGAGATGAACATAGTTTGGTGCTAAATATTCAAAAGTAACGCACTATTCCACATTAATAGGCATAACTTAATTTCTGGACTCATCTGGGCTCATTTCTTTGTGTCTGCTACTTGAGTTGTAACCGACACCCAAAGCGGTTTTCATCTTTCATGAGAAAAATACTTGCTAAGAAAAGATGTTGATGTGTTTAATCTTTGTTTTCCTTGCTGGTTGTGTCTTGAGCAGTACTGATTAAATTGTATTTGTCAGCCATTGTTAAAATAAAAATCCAATGTTGATGGCAACACGTGTTTTTTTTTGTTGTTTTTTTTTCTCATCACAGTAAGACTGGTGCAGCAGATGAGAAGGCCAACGCCACAGCCAAGGCCCTGGAAATGTCTCTGCAGTACAGCTTTGTCACTCCTCTCACCTCCATGGTGGTGACCAAGCCTGAAACAGAAGACGGCACAGACAGCCCTCTCATCGCGGACAAACTGACCGAGGGTAAAACAAAGTTTTCCTCCCCTCCGATTGGTCCGGTCAACCTTTTGGCATAGAATTAAGCTTACGTATTTGAAAGAAGCAAACACATTGATAATAAGCATCATTCACATCATTAACTGGATTTTCTGGTACAAAATGTGTCAAGCTGCCCGTTGTTGGTCTTTTTTCACAGAGCAGAGACAGCAAGCGGAAAGACTGAGACCAATGGGTAAGACAATCATTTTCTAAAATGAAGATAAAAAGACAAAAACTACTGAGTTTCGGTAATTTATTAAATAATTTTGATTTTTTTTACTTGTATTTCAATGTACAGCATTCTCACGAGTTGCATCAAATTACATCCCTTCTCCAGTAAAGTATGCACTTTCTCCAGTGTATTTAGGTAAGTACATTTCACCCCCGAAGACAACAAGGAAGGAGGAAGGTGGTTATATTGCTTACGTATTTTGTAATCTATAAGAAGGTTTGTCCAAATGTTGATTTGTAGCGATTTCTTAGACTTCATGTTTGAAATATTTGTTTTCTTTCTGATAGAGAAATTTAGGTAACACTTTATTTGAAGGAGTGTGCATAAAGCTGACATGACACCGTCATAAACATGTCATAATACATGTTATGAACATGAAGGAGTATGAATGTTTATGAGTGTTGTTACGGAGTGCCATTTGGTAAATAATGACACTTTTAATGCAAATTTGACTCTTTTAATTGGCTTTTAATGTAAGATTTAATGCAACTTAATGCTAAGTTGAAGTGTTACTGAAAGACACTTCATGACAACAGTCATAAACATTCATGGACACTCCTTCATTTTCATGACAGTTTAATTTTTAATATCTTTTTTGGAAGTATTTTATCTTTATAATTGTTGCGGAGCAAACAGAATAAAGTTAGTGGCTTTAATGTTCTGTTGTTGTCATACAATAATTCCCACACTGCGTTTTCTCCAGAGTTGCAAAATATTATTTTAGTTTTTAAGCAAAGAGTTTAAAGTTTCAACCACAAAGGCGAAATTTAACAGTTTTATATTTGCTTCAATAGTAAGAAAAGGGAAAAAAAAAGAAACACAACTTTTAGCTTTTTCACAATGAAACGTTTCAGTTCGGATTGGTGTACATAAAAGAGTGATCGTGGTAATCGGAAGCAGCTGAAATACTCTAAGAGATTGTCACAGTGACAGAAATAGTCCTAGTTTGTGAAATTTCTTCAGATTTCATGGTTGGGAGTAACTAATGGAAGAACTAAAAGACTCTCCAGCTAAAAGAGGCGAATAACTCCTGCCTTACCCTTTGTTGATTGACAGTACACACCACCAAGCAGAGGTGCCTACTGCATAAAAGTAATTGAATAATTGTCCAGAGCAGAAAATGACAGACTAAATAAGTTATGAATACATGTGGGGAACGATGCGCCCCCAAGGATCTTCACGTATGAAACTCATATTAGGACCGGTACAAGTAAAGTGTTTCCATCCAGAGCCACTATTATAAAATAAAATGACGTCACAAACTAGAATACTACAGCCGTTTCATTTATACATTTAATTTTCACCGTTGGTGCACTTGTGCCGACGTCAGTGTACGCAGCTAACCAATGGAAATGTTGGAGTTTAAAAGCAGCAGAGGTTTGTTTTGATCTTGGTCTTTCTCTCCTATCGTCTGTTAGCTTTAACTGCTAGGATAAGTTAATTTGGTGTTGTAGTAACTGGAAATATTAGCGACAGAACCAAGCTTCAAAAATCCCGAGCTCTCACTCCGAGCACCATCTTTTATCTATTTTAATTGTTACTGCCACTGTCTGTGCTGCAGTGGATGGAGATCCCCACTTCATTATAGAGCTTCCTGGGAGAAACGACTCTCTGTGCTTCAACATCAACAACGTACCGGGGACCATTTTTAACCTGGTCCGTGACCCAGAAGCAGGTCGGCAAACCAGTTTCAAGCAGTTCAACCTTTCCATCCTTTCTGCACTGATTCTCATCATCTCTCCTCAGGTGTTTTTGTCAACGGTCAGATCATCGGAGACAAGAAGATTCCTCCTGATGGGAAAATTAACACCTATTTTTGGCGTTTCGGCATCGTCCACCGGACTTTGGGCGTCAGCCTGCAGGTGACCACTCAGTATATTTCAGTTTCGCAGGACGGTAAAGACGCCAAGCTGCTGTGGACAGATACAGCCTCTCTCAAAGGACCCAAGTGAGTTGAAGCAGTTTACTTTTTTAACACCTGGATCTCAGAGTACGCTGAGCTCCTTGAACTGCTGACTTTATAGCAATTCGTGCCTGGTTCAGTTCCATGTTTTAAACAAAAACTATAGTTTGACTTTAGTTTGATCAGCTCCACCAAATCCTGTTTGTCGTCACCCATGTCTACCTAATAGTTTGTTTGTCCCCGGTACGTTGTTGATGTTGAAGCACAGAGAGGTCCAGTTGGGTTAATCCAGGCAAAAACGGGGATGTTAATTCTTTAAGCAACCTACTTTTTCTGCTGTAAAAAACCCCGTTTTATTATGTTCTTTTTTGTTTCCCATCAAAATGAAAACCATTGTGCCAAAGGAAAACTTTAAAAGTGTTCTTCAGATTAGGTCGATTGTGACAGTCTTTGTTATGTTGTGTTTCAGCGTGGACGTTGTGGTTACTAAAGATGGCAGCCTGACTGTAACGCTAAAGCGCTCCGTTAAGTTTGTGATCCTGCTCCACAAAGTGTGGAAGAAGCACCCCTACCACCGGGACTACCTCGGTTTCTACACCCTGGACACCCACCTTCTGTCCCCTTCTGTTCACGGCTTGCTAGGTGCAACGTGATGGATTTCTTTTTGTGTGTGTGTGTGTATGCGTTTTTACACTTCCTGAAGAGCGCTACGATTTAAATTCAGTGTTTTTCATAGTAACCCGATTTAGTAAAACATTTCAACACAAGAATGCACAAAGAAGCAAGACACACATGTATGGATCTGGCACAGATATAAATGCAGCAAAGCATAAATAACGTCCTGCATGCGCACAGGTACACTACCATAAACTAAAGAGTTAATGACAAGTTGATGTATTTCAGTAATTCAACTGATAAAGTAAAGCTCCTATATTCTAATAATTTATTATACTCACAGTTCACATATTAGTTTGTTAAGTTTGATTGTTGCACACATACACTGAAAACCCAAAATTCAGTTTCTGACTAGATTAGAACCAGAGAATATCGACCAGATTTAAATTTCCTTACCTTGTGTTGTTTGAAAAATAAATGTGCTTGCTTAAACTGTCCTTCAGGTCAGTTTTACCACGGGATTGAGTACGAGGTGACAGATTTACGTGCCGGGGAATCCCCAGAGAAACCAGACGCCACCATGTTTGCAAAAGGACACCGGCTCAATGTGACCAGGTAAGTCGAGAGAGCCGAGCTGGTTGTCGTAAACGTCTGAATACGATGCCGACCTGTTCTCCTGGATCCACACAGAGGCTGGCAGAGAGACTTCAGAAGAGACGTGAAGAACGGTGAAAATGTTCCCTGCTGGTTCATCCACAACAACGGATCGGGCCTCATCGACGGAGCAGCGGCAGACTACGTTGTGTCGAGCCTTTTCACTACGGTCTGAAAGCAAGCTGCGCATTCGTGTGCACTGCTAAATACGATCAAAATCAAGTTTGTTAAAACAATGAGGAAATTCGGCTTCACACTCTTGCAGAAAACAGAACTGTCTTTGTTTCCCCCCCAATATTGTGGCAAATTTTTAAGATTAAGAAGAACTTTTTTTACAACACTGCTAGGTTAAAAGTGAACCCAGTTTGTGTTATTTCCCCTGTTGTGGACAATTTCAGTACTTTAAACTGAATGAATTTTACACGTTGTTTTTTTTTTTATTCTGCTGTTCAAATAATCATAAGATTAGTAAAACAGACAACAACAAAAAATGTTAAGATAACAGCTAAATAATGTGCATTATGGGTCAGTGTGCCTCATTGCCAGTTTGTTAACCTCATTTTACGTCTACATGTTGCCATATCATCATCGCCTACAAAGTCCATTTCGTAAACAGAAACAAAGCATGTCTTTAATCATGGCGTATCGGTTTATTTCTGATGACTTGCAGAGATAAATAATCACACAGATCCTGAGATCTCACAGATAATGCCATTGTGTTGTTTTACAGTTTCTAGAGAATTTAGACATCTACACCACATTTCCATTTACTGTGGTTAGATCCTCACATATGGCGTTTAATGAAAGATTATGACCCTCGATTAAACCAAAATAACTGATCACATTATGGCGAGGGCGGGATACAGAGATGACATGTTCTTTGTTTAAAATAAATCACTACACTACAATAAAACACATTCTAATTGTTTTGTTTTTTGGTCCTTTTAGACAAGTAATGCGGATTGTATGCTCCACGGAAAAAAAGAAAAAATGGTGAGAAAGATTTGCTTTATGGAGACTTTTTGTAGGTTCCTAAGTGAACTGTGTAGGTTATAAACAAAACCAGACTTTATGTATGAAGATGAATACATAAAAATAAAACCTTGTTTGTAGTTGTGCAAACATTTTTAGGCTGTCCCTTATCGTCACTTACGCTATGTTATTCTTGTCTGCCATAGAAAGCTAGGTGTTGGTGATATTTAGGACAGCCAAGAATTCTTTAGCTTGATGAAAAGTTGACAACACTGAGAAAAACAACCTAAACCGCAAAATATCAGGAATATATAAAAACCTAACAGTCATATAGATAAACTGTTGAATTTAATTAGCAAAGTTCACACTCTCTATTACACTCTGTGGAATATATTTCTTGTCTATACGGACTTTATGATCAATTCTTATTAGTATTTGTGAATGTGTGAATCCTGAACGTAGCTAGCGCTAGCTTGTGCTACGTGTGCGACAAAAACACTATCTCAGGGGTTAGAAGCTTTCTCTCCAGTGTGAACGAAAGTCATAAACACAACCCACTGATATTAACATCATTATGCTGCATCATTTTACCAGTTTACCGTTCTTATTCCATCCTGTGGAAGCAGTTCAGTGAAGTGTGACCAGTCACTTGTATAATACAAAATGGCGGCCAGTGGCGCTTGATGAATGTCCTTCTCATTTCTTGGCTAATCTAACAAAACAAGTCATAATTTTTGATTTTCAAAAAAAAATTTGTGCTTTGTTAAAGCACAAAACTTCTTGTTGCTATTATTTTTTTTTTTTTTTTAGTGTGTTTGTGAAGTGATTATTGACATTGGGGAAAATTCTCTGTGTTTGTTTTAATGTAAGGGCCAAAGTTCTTACAAATGCTCTCAAGCTGGATCTGTTTTTTGTCGTTATTCTTTCATTTAGGAGGAGAAAATCCTGTTTCAGTAAATTCTCTTGTGTTTGTTTCAGCTTTTATAAACAGATCAAAACCTACTTGAGGTCCAGTACCCAGCATAATGAACTGTCGTTGCTCATTATTGCGACATAATGCAACACCAGGTCATAATTAGGTCGTATTTCAAGATCACGGCTTAATACTTTGCCACAACTGCAAACCACACTTTGTTCAATAGGTGGAGGCTCCCTCTTTTTTCTTTCTTTTTTTTTTAAATGCACAGTGTGGGCGGAGTGATTTTTACAGGAAGACTTGATCCCACATGCTTCGAATTCCCTGCACACTTGTTTCCAGCTGTGCCGGCGCAGAGGCCCTCTTGCCTGCAGCTTTTTCCCAGGATGCTGCTGCTGCTGCTGCTGCTGCTGTGGATCTGCGTCTGTATCGGTGCTCTGGTTCAGGTCCAGGGAGCTCTGGTTGTTTCCCAGAGAGATGGCCTGAGACAGGTATTTTACTCTGAACAACTTATGAAGCCATTTGTATTTTGTTTTATGTGCTTTTCTGCAAAGAAGCTTAACTGTGTATCAGAAAAAAAAATCTCTCACAGTGATACAGTATCAGTATCACTGATACTGTGACACTCTCACAGAATCAGTATTTTTTTCTGATACAGTGTATCAGAAAAAAAAAATCTCTCTTTCTCATTTATGGGCATGCAGGCACTGATATGAACTGAACCGTGGCTACTTAAGGACAGTTCTTCCGTTCAGGCGGTAATAATTGCGTTGGTACTGCATGTGTTGCACCTCTGCAAATTCAAGTTGTTTTACCAACCTAAAGAATCCTCCCTTTCAAACCAAACCAAGCAATTCACTTTAACTCAATTATTTACTTGCAGTCGCTTTCTTTTCTTGCCAGAGCTGTAAAATCTTGATTACGGAGTGGAACGAAATGCATGAAATTCCTTGTGGAGAACGGAAAAACTTTCTGCAGGAACACGTGGCATGTAACCCTATCAGTGTTTGTTTTTCATGATCTGTTTTCTGGAAGAAGTTCCCCGGCAGTGCCAAATATGCACACTAGCATGCTGGCAGTTTGCTGTAGTTCATTAGCAACATGATAGAAAGAGCAGTTAAGAAGAAGAAAAGGTTTTTTAGTACCCAAAGAATGGAGTCTACATGTACAGTGGGCATGTAATTGATGTTGATTGTGTTTGAAACCTTTTACTTCACCGCCACCTCATTTTACTAACATTGATTACATGCTGTGTTTAAACAGGCCTTTCCCCATCTGAGTCCTTGTTTACTCCTTTCGATGTTCTCGCCTCAAGCACCTCTTCTAAAATCCCTCTCTTTCTTTTAATTTCCTCAGTACCCAGAATCTGAGTCACCATCTCAGATTTGGAAGAAAAAAATGTCTATGATCACAGCCAGTCTATAACATGGACTGTACTTTCGTGCCAGTTTGACTTTTGCAAACAGCATTCTTGTGCGTCTACTACACTAAGCTCTTTGTCTGATCCTGGAGCCAAACATAGGCTCATAGACATGCACATGTGCCGTATCCTCTGTACGCTGGAATCGCTCACTGCACGAGAAACATAAAAACAGGAAACGTGTCGTCGTGTGTCAGCGGCAAACTAGGAGTGCCGACTACTCATCGACGACACAACAGAAAACTTGTTCAAAGTTTAACAAATTAGGTTGAATATTCTATCAGGTCCACTTTTCACAGTCTGCTCCTTTCTCTCTGCTAAGCTACAGCTGGTTTGCCACAATGGAGCTTGATATGAATGTTCAGGCTAGTTAGCACTGCCACCCACTAAGCAGTAAGTTGTTTCTCCGCCATTAGCACATTTAGTTACGCATACGTAAGCTTGATTGAGAGCGCTAAGACCATCCTTCTGCCTCTGATTGGTTGGCAACCCCATCGTTTCTTTACATCACAAAAAGGAAACGGCTTACAACAAAACCTTCTTCGTGATCTTCTTTTTCAGCTATGGATGTTAATGCTGCTGTGTTGAGTGCAGTGAACATGCTGAAGAGAGAAAGGCAGAACAATAAAGTCCCAGAGAGAAGCTTGGATATGACCGTTTTACTGGCTGACGGGAATACAAGTTCTGGTACTTATTACGTAGCTTATCTTGTAAATATGAATGAGTACATCAGTGGTTTTCTTGCAGATTTCATTGTTTATCTTTGGTTTAATTCCACTTTTCAAAAGTTGGAGACACATCTTGGAAACTCTACCAAGTTTAAAACTATTGTCTTTGCAACAAGATGTGTGTTCACTTTCAGGAGACTGTAGGGGCTGAGAAGATCCAGGAGAACGTCCGCTTGGCGACTGCAGGGGCCATATCTCTGTTCTCCCTGGGGTTCGGTAACGATGTGGATTACTTCCTCCTGGATGTGCTGAGCAGGGAAAACAAGGGAATCGCCAGGAGAATCTTTGAGGGTTCAGATGCTGTGGTTCAACTGAAAGTAGGATGCTGGATTCTGAAGAGTGAACCCTGAGCAGATTGTGGAGGATGAGGAGAAGTGGAGAACGTACAGCAGAATCTGAAGTCTTGCCTTCGTTGCATGGTTTCTATGAGGAAGTGTCCAGCGTTCTTCTTTCAGTCTGCGTTGTCCTGACAATGCAGTGAGCTCTTTGACCAAAAACTGATACAACCGTTCAGTGGCTCAGAAATTGTGGCGGCAGGACGGCTGAATTAAAACAACTTGGAGAACTTTCTGGTTGAGGTGTCTGGCCAAGGGGTGAGAAATGGACATGAAGCAACGAGAAAAACACGTTACTTTAAGACAGTGGTTCCCAAACTTTTTCTCCTGGGCACACCCAGTGGTTTCCAAACATTTTCTGGGCCCCTCCTATGGATTACAAGTAGGGAGAGTTAGACTCTGGCTGTCTGGTTGAACGATGTTTGTGAGCGGGGGGAGAAAGATTCTTAGAGACTCCCTGTTATACTCTTCCATCCACTCAAACACCCCCCCCCCTCAGCGCACACAGTGTTCATAGTTGTTTTTTTTCCCCCATTCATCCATAGCGCTTCCCGCACCCCCCTGCAATGGCACGGTGCCGCACAGTTTGGGAACCTCTGCTTTAAGAGGTATTGCATTGTATAGCAGCTCTTTGCTAACGTGCCACTTCACATGTATCTTGAAAGGCTGAAAGGGACCTGCATGAACAGTGGAAGGTGGATGTGGTGAGCTGGGATGTGGTGTACCCAGACAAGGAGTGCATCTTTGGTAATTTCACTGAGCATTTGTGGGCTTATCTCAACATCCAACAGCTGCTGGAGAAGAGGTGCGAAGCTAACATAGTTAATATGTTAGCTTAACGAGACATCCATCCATCCATCCTCATTACACCCTTGTCCCTTAGTGGGGTCGAGAGGGTTGCTGGTGCCTATCTCCAGCCACGTTCCAGGAGAGAGGCGGGGTACATCCTGGACAGGTCACCAGTCTGTCGCAGCTTAACGAGACACTCAGATAATTTTATTATGCCATGTTTATATTGGCGACCTGTCCAGGATGACCCCGCCTCTCGCTCGAAACATTCACTGGAGATAGGAACCAGCAACCCTCCCAAACCCACTAGGGACAAGGGTGTAAAGAAAATGGATGGATGGATGGATGTTTATATTGTGGATAAACAGTGGCTTGACTAGATCCACTAGTAAATGGGGATATTTATCGCTTCTTATACAGTTAAAACCAGATGTTTACACTGAATAAAAATTCATATTTCTTTCTGAATGACATTCAATCAAAACAAATGTTTTGTATTTTTCTTTGTGAATTTATGACATTTGAGGTAAATGGAGGTGCATGGATGTATTTTTCGGCTCAAACACATGCAGCATCATACCGTTCAGAAAAAAGACAGGTTCTGGTTTTCAGAAATATCAAAATAATCCCCAGGACAAAATCACACCATAGAACGATCCAAGAAGTTATTTTGTTAGTTCTAACTAAGGAGATAATAAAAAAAGGTATTTTTATACAACATCAGTGCTGTTTCTGCAGTGGATGGAGATCCTCATTTCATAATTGAGCTGGCAGACAAAGACGACGCTCTGTGCTTCAACTTAAACGACAGGCCATGAACCGTTTACAGTCTAGTCAGAGACCAGAAATCAGGTTGGCGTTGTGCATTCTTCTAAACCACGTTTCCTTCCTTGAGATAACTGAAGGAACAAGAACTGAATCATGTGCATCTCTTTTCAGATTTTGTAGTGAATGGCCAGATCATTGGCAGAAAAACGTTTACCCCTCAAGTCAAGAACAATACATACTTTGGTCGTTTTGCTGTCACCCACAGAAAGCTGGGGCTGCAGCTGGACGTGAGCACTGACCATATATCAGTTTTCCACAATGGCAAGCATGTTAGGTTGCAGTGGTCTGACACGACTTTCGTGATAGATGACAGGTGAGTAGCATTGCTTTGCAATAAATTCTGTCACACTCTCTGGCATAATTAGTTTTTTTTTGTTTCACTTTCACTGTCTTGGTTTTAGCTAGGGGCCCCAATTTTTTTCCTTTCTCCTCCAGTTTGGACATTAGTCTGACTAACAGCTGCAGTCTGACTGTATCGCTGTGGCACACAGTTAAATTTAGGATCATCAGACGCACAAAGATTTGGAAGAAATACCATTGCCAACAAGACTTCTTGGTAAGTAACTACATTAAGGCTTTATATTGTGGTGCAGTAATACTGTACTTGTTGAATGTTTCAGTAAGCTTTTAATCACACATGTAGGTCAGTTCTACCATGGAGTTGAGTTTGAGGTGACAGATTCGCATCCAGGAGAAGTGGAGGGAAAGTCAAATGCGATAATGTACATAAAAGGCCAAACCGTCACTGTGACCGGGTAAATGCTTTTATTTTGCAAAACGGGACTTTGAAAAAAAAAAATGGACTAAAGAATTATTCTTTTTTTGTTATTATTTTCAATACTCTGAAGGCACTGGGAGAAAGATTTCAGCAGGGATGTGGAAATGGGAGAGAACGTCCTCTGCTGGTTCGTGAACGATGACGGACACGGCCTCATCGACGGATCAGCTTCAGACCATACTGTGCCTCACCTTTTCACTGTTTGAATCTTAGAAACTCACCGTATCTGCAACATGTAACATCATTGGTATAAGGTGGTAAAATACTGTGGATTTAGAATTTTCAGTTGTGAACCATTATGCAAGTACAACTCCTTTGTAAGCTGTGTTGAAGCAAGGTGCTACAGATCACTGCCAGTCATGCACTGTTGTCTAATGCTAACGTTTACTGATTCGTTTGTTTAGAAGTGTTTGTGCCTGTCTTAAGCTTTTTGCTCATGAGGCATTCAGTGACAGTCATCTTTAGAAAAAAACTATTGGCTTTGCGCAGTGTTTTCTACCTGTTTGGTAAAACCATAAGCTTCATATTGTTCACCGGGACTCTGTCGTCACTATTCCCTTTTTTTTTTTGACAAATAAAAGTCTTCAAAGTGTGGAATTCATTTGGACTTAATCCATTTTACAATAATACTTCAAACATAAATTCTATGTGTGCAACTGCTTTCAGAAATCAATCGTTGGCCAATAGAGTGGACTTGTGGGTAATACACGCAGCTGTGAAAGGCAAGGTTCTTCGCTAAAACAGTGTCTGCCTTTACCTACTTAAGTGAATAATGGTTTGTAAAAACCATTTTTACCATTTCTAACTGAAATTAACAAATGCTTAAGTCTTGTGTTTACACTACAATCATAAATTGATAAAATTTATAGTTTTTTTAAGTACTAAAATTCAGGCCAGTGCCGCCATTTCCTTTCTCAACTATTTGAAAATCAAAAGCAGAAAGTGAGTTGCGGATATATTCCACAAGGGGCAGAAGTGAGGCAAACCTAATGCATCCCCACATTTATTTAAACAAAGCGGCGGATGTTGAGTGTATGACGTTTATAAACTCGTTTTTGTTTGCACAAGAAAAACCCGACGAAAACTTAGTGCTGTATCCAAATATTTTAGCAAAGTCCTCAAGCTAAAGCTAAACTAAATGTTAAACTAGCTTTATTGGAGCTAGCTAGCTGTTGCAACCTAGCAGCATTGAAGATCGTTTCTTAAAGACGCTTCTGCGGAAAAGTAAGTTAATTTGACTCGAAATATTCGTATTGTTTTATTATTAGGATGTTTCTGTTCGTAGCCTTTTGTTAAATCATCTTCCTCGCATTACGATTTAATAAAAGCCTAGGAACAGAACAATCATTCATCATGGACATTTGCCAGAACAAATCAGACAGTTTTTCAACAACATCCTCTTAGCCAGTGATAAAATTAAGGCATTCTGACCTTATTCATTCACAAAAATACAAAGCATCATTTGGGGCCCCCAAAGCGCCGGGGCCCCGGACTGCAGCCCATGCTAAAATGGGCTTTCCCATTTTAGCATGGGCTGTACTTGTTGAATGTATATACATGTATATACAGGTATGTACCTGTATGTACCTGTATATACATGTTTATACAGGTATAAACATGCATTCATGTTTATACCTGAATTCATGGGGAATGTTTAGGCTAGGAACTAATTACCTGATTCAACATTTTGTGGTACAATTTTAAAAGGTGACGGGACCTCCAAGCTGTCATTAAATTCTGATTGGGAATATTAAGGATTTTCATTCGTCTGCAGTGGACAAGCAAGCAAAACCTTCTGTCAGTGTCTGCAGTAGGTCGCTCTGCACTTACCTGAAGAACTCACCGGAAACAACACGAGTCTGACTGTGGACACCCCTGATACTGGAGAAAAATCATCCAAGTCCAAATCCAGCATTGTTGTAGGCTACATCATGAATTCAATCAGTTGCTATAGCTACGTAAACTATTAATTTGAAAAAAAAAAAGAAGAAAATCTCCAATCAGTTTTATTGTGCCGACTTTTCGTTTGTTCCTTTTGATTGAAGCGAACCGAAAATGTGCCAAACTGTGACTGGAAAGTAGGGACGCATGATAAAGCAGCACTAACATCGGTATCTGCCGATGTCAGTCGTTTTTTAACATATAGGTATCAGTCATTTAAATAAAACTGATATTTACTACCGATATTTATTTCAATCTTACCAAAACTCCGACGACACTTGAAGTACTTCACCAACTTTATTAACAAACCAACTTGACTTGAGCCTTTGGCCCTTATGACGGCCACAAGCTAAAATTGATCAGCCTGTTAATAAAGTTGCTTCCTCCGTTCTTCACTGGTTTCTGGAGTCTTCGCCTCACCAGATATTTGTCCCTCTCGTACTGGAGTCATTGCTTCTTGAACGAACACACAAACAGGTATTCAGAACTTGGACACGTTGCATTCCTTGTGTTGCGCCACTCCCAAACCAAAGATACACTTCAGAAGCATCTTACTGTGGCTAAGGAGAAAAAGCCTGTTTAATGCTTGAAATCTTACGTTTCTTAGTCTCTTAGAGGAAAGTAAAGTTAATTTTGAGACCAATGTCCCAGATTGAGGAAGAAAAAAAAAAGATAAAGAACCAAAACCAAGTTGCTTGATGTCAAAACATGAAGCCTCCACAGTCAGTGACAATTTTGAGGAGCCATATCAGCACAACCATCCACCGGGAATATTTAGAGCGCCTCATACTTACCTCTGCTTTTGAGCTTTATGAAGATGCTGATTTCATTTTCCAGCAGGATTTGATTGCTTTCCATACAAACAAATGTACTAATACCTGGTTTAAAAGGCCATGGTATAATTGTACTCGACTGAACAGCAGACTGAAGCCATTAAATGACATTTCTGTGCCTGTACGTTGAATTCTTGACACTTTACTGAATGCATGTTTACATCTCAGGTTGGGTCTGAGCAGGGAACCTAAAATCTATTACGCGTGTGCATGTATGAGGAAACTCGTGCTCCTCTCTCCTATTTCTTAGCTATGTGTGAGCTCTAGTAGACACAGGGCAAGTGTGTTAACCTCAGTCATGTCGGAAGTTCAGGAGTTGAGAGGGATTTTGTGGTGGCGGTGAGGGGCCGGTGGCTCTGTGCAGAAGTGTTTGACTGTGTGCATCTGTCTCCTTGTACGCTGGTGTTTTTGCAAGCCTTGCTGATTAACAGCAGATGTGGACAGGCTCTGGGTGTCGGGGGGCCAACTTCAGAGGGCCCCCCACTGTAATAAGTTTGGGCTCTGTTGTAGAAAATGGCAGCCTCTTCACACATGAGTGATATTATTGTTTGCTGAACACACTCTTAACCCCAGCAATATTGGAAACCAGAAGAAAAAAAAAAGTCAGTCTGAACTTAAAGGAGGAGTGGATGATTGTTTTATGGGAGGACAGACATGTAAGTCTCCTGCTTGTCCAGCAGAGGGCATGAGAGAGCTGTTAAACCAATTTCTGCCAATGCCGCTGTAATCGTGAAAGTCCTGCCGAGTCCCGCCTGGATTGACTGCATTGGCTAGTTTTATTCAAATTACAAAAAAATAGTTCATTTCATTAAGTGAGTTACCTTACTGCATTAACTAACCTTGGAAATCACATTTTAGACTTCTGAGTTCATTATGAAACAATTTTTAGAGACTGGCTTGATTAGACATTTTAATCAGCATCACATGTTGGTCATATTTAATATTTGTCCAGCTATTTTTGGCTGTCTACTCTTAACCTGATAACAGCCTCATGAAGTCTGAAGGATAGCCTCAATTTGATATTGTCAATGTAACAACCAAGTATTAGTTCAAAGTTATGCAGTAACTGTCACTGATATTTCCTCGTTGAAATTGTCCCTGTTTGGCTAAATACTGAAAATTGTTACCTTATTATCTATAAAACAAATACGTATTTGCATCTTCATATTTGCACACACACACACCCACACACACGTTTTTTTTTTTTGTTGTTTTTTTTAAGAACGAACCAAAAGCCATAAATAAGCCAGAATTGGCCCTCCTCTTGCAGGGAAGTTTTTCTTAACATATCAGTGTTTTTACATTATATTATTTCATGTCAGTTCTTCTGTTCTAAGTTACCGTTTGACAGTTTTAAAACTTTCTCCTCCAGCTTCCTGTCTGCGAGTTTTTGCCTCCCAACCCGCACGTCTCCCTACCTTTTGTCCCCGTATGAATATTTCACATTGCTGCTGCCGCTGGTGCGTGATGCGGGGCACTGAGCGCTCATTGTGTGAACGCAGTGTGGGTGCTGCGGTATGCAGCCTCTTGCCGTGCAGTGTGTCGTGACAGGCGTGTGGCTGCTGACGCCAGCCGGCCGCCTGTCGGTCTGTCCGTTTGTCCATCAGTTCAGTGACACCTGACCGTTGATTACATTGTTGCACCCACACGCAGACACCGGAGACCAGGCTGCGTGTTTTTCCTTCAAAGTTCCCCGTTCACGTTTGTCATTCGAGGGTGACACTGATATACTATGTTGCCTTTACTACGTAGGTGCAATGCTACTGAAATATTTTTAAAATGGATTTTAGATTTTGTTTGTAAAAAAAACAAAAAACAACAACAACAACAAAAAAACTACAAACATGAAAATGACACAAATGGATAGCTGAAATGTGGCTACACTTCCCAAAGTTAGAATTTGAAATTTACTATTGTAAATTTATGTTTCTGAATATGTTGATGTTATAAGGACCTGGCAAAGACAGTAACACACTTTGCAGTTTTTCACACTCTTAAACCAAACTTTAATGTGTTTCATTTGGATTTTGATTGGTAGAGCCACACAAAATAGCACATAAATGTGAAGTGGGACGGAAAATTTAAAATAAAAAAACTAAAAAGTGTCGTGTGCAGCCTCCTTTAGTCAAAACAATAACAGCTGCATGTCTTCTGGGGTATGTTTCTAACAGCTTTGCCCATTTTTTTGTGCACAATAGCTCAAGCTCAGTCACACTAGGTGGAGAACAACTCAGAGCAGCAATTTTCAAGCCTTGCCAAAGATTTTGAATTGGATTTAGGTCTGGCCGTTTATTGTTATACACGAACATGCTCTTGTGTTACAGACTACATTGCAGCTCAAGCTGTATGATTTGCATTGTTGTCCTCCTGTGAGATTAACCTCCACACAAATCTCAAATCTTTTGCGGCCTCTAATAGATTTTCTTCCAGGATTGCCCCGTCTTTAGCTCCATCCACCTTCCTATCAATGACGGCCATCCTCCCTGTCCCCTCTGATCAAAAGCATTGCCACAGCATGACGCTATTACCACCATGTTTCTCTGTGGGTTCAGTGGGTTGCATTTAGAGAAAAAAATTTGAATTTTGGTTTTATCTGATCCCCTGGTTGAAGCTCTCTTTGCTTGGCCTGTCAGCTTTGGATGGCCACGTCTTGATAGGTTTGCAGTTGTGGCAAACCTATCAAGCATTTGATAGGTCTTCTCATGAAGAAATGCTTCATGAGAAGTTTCAAGGTTGGCATATTAACTAAGAACCTGACTCCGTGTTAAGCTTAATCTCTCACCTGTTTGGTTTGTTCCTTGGTTTTCTTCGTGAAGCTTGTGCTTTAATATTTTCTAACAAACCTCTGAGGCCTCCACAGAACAGCTAACACAACACTGTTTGTAATTAGATTAACTGACTCACAGGTAGACTCTATTTACTAATTAGGTGCCTTTTAAAGCAAGTCTTTGGATCTTATTTAGGGCTTGAGGATTTTTAGTTGCACAGATATTCAAGAAGTATGAATACTTTTGGAAGGAAATGCAATTTAAACGTAGCGCTGTGCTTTCTTCTGTAGAAACTGTATTATTTTATGCTGAGGTTTTGCTGGTCTGCTCGTCTCTGCAACGCACCAGGGGACGAGGTGACATTGCAGCGCGCTTTGGTGTAATCCTCGGTATTCGGCGCATCTCTCCAACTGCAGAGGTGAAAAGTTGAACCCAGTGTTGACCTTCTCCTGAGAGAGGCTTAGCTCTGAAGTCAGGCGCAGGCCAAAGGCACAGGGAGGATATTCTCAAGTTCCTCTTTCCCTCCCTCACGTGCTCCGCTTCTCTCCTCCGCCGCCCCCCCCCGTCCCCTCGCACACGGAAACAATTAGCATCTGTGATAAGATGCTGTACATATTTCCACCGTTTCATCCCACTAGTTCTGTTTGTTTGTTTTTCCGTCGTGACGAAAAGCCTTGTGTCCTCCTGTCACGCCGCCGTTAATCACCGTTCCATTGCATCTAGGTGCAAGGAGCTGGAGAGGGAGAAGGGCGGAGAAAGAGACTGAGAGGGGCCTAATGTTTATCACTGCGGGGAGTTGGATTCCAGATGTTGAGATAATGAAAAAAATAAGCAAACAATTATGCAAAAATAGACAGAGCGAGGGGGGAAGAAAAGCACGACCAGACTGACAGACGACAGGAGTGATTTTGAATGCAAGTTTTGATTTATCAGATGTAATTATTCAACAGTTTTGCATCATCAGCCCAAAGCAAAAGGAATTAGGACGTTGTAGTTTCCTAGCTCGGTTAATAAATGAAAAAACGGACAGCTTTGACGGAGGCATCCACGGCAAAAACACAAAAACAATTTGAAAACTTCAACAATGTATGTATACTCTTACGGGACAGCATGTTAGCCACTGTGTGAGACGTAGAAATCTTATCATGTGTCGTATCGTGCGCCCGGGACCAGCTTATCCACGCTATGTTTTGCTAACATCGGCCTGACCCAGAAACTTCTAACCCAAACTAAGTCTGACATCCTCCCAGTCCAGCAGAGCAGGGCAATACACGGCTCGAGACTTGACAGTAGATGCCGGACTGCCCAATCTGTTTTAGTTTTAGAGTGGTTGTGATAACCTCAGCCCGACCCCCTGATTGGTCTAATCTCCCCCCTTATCTTTTCTCACCAGTCAGCTGACGGAGCTCCGGGCGGCGATTGGCGGCGGACCCGGCTCGCGGAGGAGGGGTTTGTTTGGCGTTGTGTTGATGTTGCAGTTAGACGGTGAGAAGTTTAGTCTACTGTCTGAACCACGGCAAAAGCTTCAAAACACAGAGGCAAGGAAGGGAATGTTTGGGGTCAGGATCCAACGGGGCAAACGCCACGACTCGATCGGGGCTGTAAACTGTGAAATAATTCTCATAGTTTCACTGATCCCTGGTAATGTGCACAAACATGATCCCCTATCAGTAAATTCTTGTTGTTATAGCCTCTGTACACAAGGGGAGGGTCTGTGTCTGAACTCATGCTTCTATTCATCACCGCAGTAATATGAATGGGTCTCGGTCCGTTTTCATCGATAACTCACAAGGTGTAAAAAAATGAAATAACTGCATTGCCACAGTTGCTCTGGATGAAAAGACAATAGAAGGTGCAGTTTGGAGCGGTAACTGCTCCAGGCAGCCTGTTTGCAAGGCTTTAGAGTCAGATTAGATCAGAGGACTGCTCTGTTTGTTTGTTTTGATTTGGGAGGGGTTACACTCCTTAGGGATACCCCCCACACACACATCCGCACCTCTTCACACACACCCGCTATCACACTGCTATGCCTCCCCAGGATCCCCCCTTAGGGCACAGTCAACTGGAGCCCCCTATGACCTCCCCGTTACCCCTTCCTGACCCATTTAGCCAAGGCATGCTCAGAGCAGAAAAAGTAAATGAAGGAAGATTCTGCTGTGTCTTTAGTGTCTGCTGGACCAAATCACAACCAGACCGGCTCTTTCTGGGGGTGCGGGCATCGCCACCCAGGCAAGCTGGCCCCCCTCCAGCCCTGACCGGGCTTGTAAGAGGTTCATCCTGATGCTGACCTCTCTTTCATCTGCATGTGTGTCTGAGGTGTTCTCCAGAGAAAGAGTGGCTTTGAGCAGCTACTGCTCCTTGTCCATGTTATGTAACTGATGCAATGGCAACTCAAAAAATGGTGTTGGAGAAACTTAGTATCAAAACTTTATTTGTGGTGAGGTACAATAACTTAGAGACGCACTGGTCAGTTTTGTGGTAGCTTCATAAACTGACATTTTGACTTGCTTTTTCTAGCTTTTCTGCCATTAACAGTCATTACTTGTTCATATTATTGCAGGGCGTGTGATAAGACAGGATTTCATTTTTATCTTTTCATCTTAAAGACAAAGCATTTCGACTTCACTTTATAAGTTTTCTTTAGCATTTTTGAGTATGATATAAATATGGAATATTAATAATAAAATAAATATTAAGTTAAATGTAAAAAATAGCTGACTTTAAGTCTTAATTCATTAACAGATTTAAACAATCAAGGTTAAAAATGTAATAACTCAGTGTGACATAGTAGCACTTATGTATGCTGAATTCACATTCAGCCTTCCTGTTATCTGCTCAAAGTCTTGCTCTCTCTCCTGCTGGCCAATTAAACACCAGACGTGTCTTGACCTCTTTGCATCCTTAAAAAACACCTAACATTTGTCTTTTTCACTCAGGAGAAACTTCCACACTGCAGAGTGTGGATGTGCAAGCAGAGCAAATTCACCAATACGTCCAGTCTTCCTGATATCTGCTGAAGTCATCTCCAGGTCAATTTGTTCCTTCGCCAGTTTGATGAAACATCCTCCAGGCAAGTACAAATTAATGTCTTGTGACAAATGTTTAGTTTCCTTTGAAAGTGATCTTCACTCAGTAGGATTCTCCACACTGAGCAGTGTTGTGATTTTCACCACGATAAAATCACCTGATCCAGATCACTAGCTGGTTTCTGTGGGTGACTCTAAAATTATTTTTGTAGAAGTCCAAGTTAGGTTGTCACAATACATTGTTTCAAACTCTATGCATTTTTAATACCGTAGCAATCTGTATCGTAGTAATCTTTTTCTAAGAAAGAACATAATAATATTAATAGTATTTTTATTGTTTTAATTTGGGCAAAATCAAGAAATGGAAGTTAGTTTTGCAAACATTCATAAGAACAATATAATTTAAATCTGTTCTATCCCCGTATTGAAAAAGTAGACAACATAGCATTTAGTAGAAATGTTAATATGCTTTTTTGGAACAATATACCTTTGCTTAAATTGTGCAGAAACTAAATTTTATTGCTGTATGTATGCGTGTCTGTGTGCTTCCATTTGCCTGTCACCATGCTGCTAATACACTGAAATTGCAGCAGTTCAATTTCTGTTTCTGGTAATTTTTCATCTTTTTTCTTGGAATAACTAGAGTATTTTGCTACTGTTTCTGACTGTTGTTTCTGCTCCTGTTGTCAGCTTACACCTTTTGTTAATGATTACTCCTTACATTATTAGCCACATTTGATGCTAATTCCTTTACAATTAATGAGAGGGCTAACCAGAGAAGGGGAGAGGAGTGTGCTATTCATCTTGCGTCCTTATTTAGTTGGTAGTTTTATGTACTTTGGTTAGTTTGTACTTCAGTAGTTGTATCATGCAGACTTCACAGTGGGGAAACGCAACAGAGCGTCGGTAGTAGTGCTAGCAGCTAGCATCTGGGCTTAATTCCAGTTGCTAGCTTCCTTCGGCTTTTCCGATTTGTTTCATAGAAACTGATGAACAACACTTTTTTTTTGGCTTTGCTTACAAAACTAAAGACGGTCCTAAAGGGTCTTTGCCATGTTAAGAGAGTGTCATATTTCCAGCAGCAGCAGCTCACTGTTTTGATTAGCCCTTAGCCTAGGGATTAGCCAAGGTAGAGGACCTTGGCTAAACACAGTGCTGTGTTTCAGCAGCACTGTTGTGTAAAGCTGTGTGCCTTTTAAATCAACTTTGATGAAACAGTCATTTTAAATAATAATTTTTTTTGTATTGATTCTTTTGAAATATCACTAACTGTGACAACCATATGTATTGTAAAATCCAAGAGTAAATCTAAAATATTTTTCTGATGCTCTAAAATCCTATACGAAACTCCACATGTATTTTTCCAAATATTCTTTTCATGGCCACAGTTTTCTCATTTTTCCATCATTTCATCTATCTGCCTCTACACTCGATAAAGAACATCAGCCAAAGGCAAACACCATCCCATGCACACGAGCCTGCGCCTACTCTCGGAAACATTTACGCACACACCTCTGCTGACCTCCTCTTCATTTCCCACAAGGCCCTGGGGGGAGGCAGCCTGGCACCAGACAGTTATTCAAACCCTCAGGCAAGCTTCGCAACAGGTCAGAGGCAGAAACACAGAGAGGTAGTGAGAGGAAGAGGGAGCAGCTGATTATTTACTGGTTAACATGTGTCTCAGCGTCAGATGGGGGATGATGGACTTTTTTTTATTTTTTATTAAGAAGAATTTGTGAAGTATCTTTGTTTGTTTGACTCACATCGCTCTGTCTTCTGAAATATAAATCGTAATATTAAGCCTCAGGAACTAATTGGCTGTTTTGACCAGTAATTACCTTTGTAGATTTCTTTAGCGTTTCAACCCATCCCTTTAAAACAGAAAAAAAAAGTGTTTTCAGCTGTAAATTAATTTGTTTAATATATTTCATTTTATTTTTAATCCCATGAAACAGGAAATAAAAGCCACGGGGATGCTGTGATTGGATTAAAAGTCGCCTTTGTAAACATTGTGACCCATGTCTTTGACACGCCTCTCTTCTTTTCTTGAAGAAAGTCTCTTCATAACACGAGCGCTCAGAGATGAAGGTTCCTTTTTCAGAGAGGACATGCGGATGGCGAGGCAGACTTTGGAGTCTTTGTTAGACACGTGGGCCTGTGTTTGTGTCGGTTTTGTTCTCCTAAATCCTCCTTGGTTTGTGTTTGTCTCTCCGAGCTCTGCTTTGAGCGATTAGGGATGAAGGTTTGAGCAGCTCGGGTGAATGAAGACATAATTTCAGCTCTTTATTGCAGCTTTGAATAGTCCTCCTTTATATCAACAAGCGACGCCGGTTTGAACACTAGCCTCGTTTTAAGGTTCGCTCTTTAAAGAGATGCAGCAAAGTTTTTCTGTCACTTTAGATTTCGAGGCTGCTCGATTCCTCACGACTCAGGAGTTTATTGAATTGGGCGAGTGATGCCGGTAAACCCTGCCACCAGAGATGAGCCATATCACGAGAGGCATCGCTAGAAATCCGAGTTGTGCCATTAGACAGAGAGAAAGGCAGTATCGTGAGGGAGAGAAGAAGGGGAGAGACACAGAATGGATTGTTCCACAACAGACTGACGGACCTTTTAGCCTTATCTGCCAGAGCTACTCTTACAGAAAACCAAGGAGAGAAGGCTAAAGAATGCCCTGCTCTTTCTCTCCCTCCCATGCCCTGTTCTCCTCCTCATCTCTACTGTCCTTTCCCTTCCTGCTTGATTTCTTCTTCTCCTTTTGTCCATGTTCCTTACTCTGTATTTCTTAAAAAAAAATCCTCTTAACTCTTGAACTCCTTCAATTTCCCCCTTTTTGTGGTATCTTCCTTTGATGTTTTAATATCTCTCTCTAGCGGGATCAAGGATTTTGGAACCAATTTCTGATTATGGATATTGGAAAGCTCTGACTGACCAGTACTGCTTTGCTTCAACTTTCTGCATCAATTGATAATTCTCTCTCAAGACTATTAAGATTGATTGTATAAAACAAATGTTAGAAGTGACAGAATGTTGGAAACCTAACAAAATCTAAAGTCTTAACCAGTTTGAAAGTAGAAGCATGAAGGAATGGCGAAGCTCCTTGGAAAAAAGTACAGTTTCCATTCTAGTAGCTACTCTAGAGCTGCCAAGTTATGCTAACCACATACCTCTCCAGTGAGGAAGTTGTTACCGAGAAAAAACTTCAAGTCTGATACTATAAGTGAGGGGTTTCTATTAAATATTTTGGTAGGTATAAGGTGTGTTGCTTTCTCCCATCATGTTTTCAGTGTCCCAATTTCGGACCAAATGTTAAATCATCTAACTGCGGTCACCAATTAGATGATCGATCTTGTTCCTCTCCTCGCCCTTTACTACCTTACCCCTCTTCAAGTTCCTCTAAGCACGTTTTGAGGCCCTTTTTGCTCCCAGATTCTGTACGATGGAAGACATGCCAGTCCCATCTGAATCTTAGCAGCCTGTAAAACAGATCCCTGTCTCCATCTCAGACTTCACCCTGTATGCATGACAGCTTTTCAAGGCTCCTGTTCCGTTGCAAAAACATCTTATTTGCATTTGTTTACATGTGCCACTTTCTGCACGTTTGGATTTTCTGCATGTCACAGTCTTTTGGTGCAGCCCCTTGCCCATATCCTGATACATATGCACTCTTACTCACACATACGTGCACGCCCCCGCACACACACACACATGGGGGCAACAGTATTTGACAACTGTGAGTCGTCCCTCTCCTCCCTCTCTGACAGAATGAAACGGATGGATAATTAGATATCAAAGGAAAGCAGGCTGGGTGTGGCGAGGCGCACGGGCCCCTACGATGGTAAAGCACTTATTAATGAGATAGGCCTTATCTGCTCTCCTCCCAGGAATTCTGCCTTTGATCGGCCCGACTCTGGACTTAATACATTTTTGATTGATAGGCCAAGATGACAGAGAAAGGCGGTGTGGATGGGTGCAGGGGGGAGCCTGGGTGTGTGTGCATGCAGCTAGAGGAGGGGTGCAGCCCTTGTACAACTGTAACAATGCCCTTCACATGATTAAATAACTTATGACCGTTACGTTGTAACTTATGGAACAGGATGTACTAAGACGAGCGCCCGCAACTGATCAATGAATCTCAGTGTAACCAGGAAATGCACACTATACCAACAGTCATGCATAGAGCTTCACATCCCTCCAGCGACACAGACATAATTTCTCCGAGACAGCCCAAACAGACAGGTCTATTCAGTCACCTTAACTCCAACTATAACTCACACACCAGGGCACCAGGAAATCTTTTCCCAAAGACAGAGCAGGCAAGGGGCAGGCCTGCGGAGGGGGGACTGAGATAAGGCCCTATCCCCATCTCGGGATGAGTTATAGCCCACCCAGGAGGATGTGGCTAGCAACGGCCCACGCGGACACGCTGCTCAGCATGCTGGGATTGGAATGGGTGGCGTACTCCCCTGTTAGTGAGGCGGCGGGCGACCTCATCGACAGAGATAACAGCCCCGCTCTCAATAACACCTTGACCAGAGGGAGGAGAAGCGGGAGCACTGATTCATTGAGCTTCTTAGTACACACAAATCCACACACACACTAACCAAACGGGCTCAGGACTACACTCACAAACTGCACTCACATCATACACCTCCGCCCACCCTGTCTGCCCGACAAGAGGTGACTGAGCATAACCATTACAGACCCTTGTCAGCTCGTTATGAGTCTCTGTCAGTGTGAGGCGTCAGGTAAATTAAAGCCATAACTGCAGCTCCATCACCCGTCCATCATGCCCCATTTATTACTGTGCCGGCAGGCGTAGCTGGCCGATCGATCAGCACGACAGAGACGTTGCAGGTCTTCAAATCAATCACACGGACAAACGCAGGTGAAAGGAGAGGAATTTGCAAAGGTCCGTATAGTTGAGTTTTTGAATGAGTCATGAGAAAAGGCTTAAAGAAAGTCTTGTTACCTCAGCAAAGAACTCAAACTCTCAATACTCTGAGTATCAGAGTCTTTGTACAATTTCTGATAAATGCTATTTGCCTTAAAAAAGTAAAGAATTTGACCTGCCCCTTCCTGGCAAATTAGCCAATTCTGATTTCTCTTCAAAGACTATAAGAAGATTTGTTTTCTTACCCATTTTGACTGATCAATAACTTAGGGGATGGCCATTGATATTCAAGTTGGCTTAAGTTTATTTGGATTGCACATTTCAACAACGAGGCAGTTCAAAGTGCTTTATATGGTAAAAAACCAAAAAAAAAAAACCCATAAAAGATTGTATTAGAAGCAGAGGTGTATGTGCGCAAATATTGTGAAGCAACATATTTTAAAACAAAGTAGAAATTATTAGAGTTTAGCGTTTTACATTTGTAGCATTGTTAGAAATATAGCATTACTGAAAATGCCATCTCTAAGTGGTTTCTCAGTCCCTTAGACTGAGAAACTGATATTTTCAAAAGGGGCCAGTATTTTCAAATGTAGTATATTTGATAAAAGGCAGATTGGAAGCTCAAATGTATAAAGCAAAGCAACTTGGCCGTACTCTGGTCAGCCTTCCTGCTGTCTGCTGAAAGTCTTGCTCGTTTTTGCTCTCCGGCCTAAGTAAACCACCGTTTATTTTGGTCTGATATTTCCATACAAACCACTTCCTAGATCATTTGGTGCTTCCCTGACTTCATTTTTAAACACCTTATTGAAGCTAACAGGGCTAGGGTTGAGTCTCTATCGCTTAGCAACAACTTCCATATCACAGACTGTTGTCGTCAGCACAATGATGGTGCCTTCCGTGGATGGGTAAAGTTCAGATTTTCATCTTGACTTTGGTTGCCAGCTGATTCCTGGTGGGTTTTTTTTTTTTTTGAAAATGTGTCTTGTAAGTTTTCTACAGTTGAATTGAATTGTTTGATATCCATGCGTCCGTAGCTGAACAGTGGTTGCTGTGTCAGTGGTGGAAGAACAACCACAGGCACACTTAAACCGACACATCAAAGCCTCCTTTAATAGACAGAGCGGCCTTCAGCACGGGACGCAGCGTGAGAGAACGGCTCCCTGAGATTCACGGTGAAACTGAGGAAGTGCTGAACAGAGATGGGGTGAGAACTGAGACTGCAAGAGGAGGGGGGTTAGATGATAAGAGTGGGAAGAACTGATAGAGTGGAAAAAAGAGAAAATGATTAAAAACAGCAATCACCCGTTGGAAACTGATAAACCAACCAGTCGTTAATTGGAAGCGTGCAACTCGTGGGGATATGGTTGGATTAGATTTAATTCTTCCCCTTTTCTCCGAGCTGCTTTTTCTCCAGCTCTCTTCACTCGGGGATTGACTTTAATGTGTTTGTCTCATTTTAGAAAGGATCCCAGTATATTTAAGATTTCTCTTTCAGTTTTTGCCAACTATTAAATAGCATATATTTCAGAGTAGTCTTCTCTACTGTATATCTAAAATAAAGCGTAGACTGTAATCTACTTCAGGAGGGGGAAAAAATGCATCCACGGATGATGGAGACAAAAAATAGGAAGGTGCTGGCTGGTTTTGAGTGATCTTGGGTTTTGGGACATATAGGAGATGGGAGATGGTCCATAAACAAAAGGCTGACAGCCCACCCATCACCCCGGCAGGTCTGGCTTGTGCTGCCTAGATAAAGCGAGGCTGCTTCCTCCTGTATCAACACCATCCATCATCTATCTTTGCCTGCCTACCCGCTCTCTTATTCGCCCTCACGTCTGCCACTTTCACTCTGTACACCTGCTTGGTTTTTCTCCCACTGGATCATTTACTAAACTTCCAAAAATATAAAACGACTATTTTATCTTCCACTATCTGTTTTGTTATATTAGAACCACAAACTTTAAAGTTCATTGGGACAAATCAAAACAAAATTTTGCATTATTATGAAAAATTGTTTTCAATTTCTTTTTTTTTTTGGTAATGAAACACATCTCAAAAAAGTACAGTTTTAATCCCATACCCCAAAACAGAATTTGGTAAAACCAATTGGCTTCAGACGTCCATCTGGGCGGAAATTTAATTTCAGCATAAATCCAGTTGTAAGCCGGGAACTTTTTTAGAGAACATCGGTAAACAAAGTAAACCAAGTAATGCCTTAGGGATGAAGGTGTAGAGACGTTTAAAGCAGGATCAGGTTTTAGCACAGTATCATCATTGCCCGCCTAACTGACAGTCTGGGCATGGGGCGCATTCATTAAGAAATAAGTTTAGGAACTCATGGGAGCTCTGAAGAAGCTGCAGATAATCGCTGCTCTCTTAAGTGTTAGTCAAACACTTTACAAATCTGACTTTATGTGGAAGAGTAGTCAGAAGAAAATCATGATTCAGGTTTGTCACCAGTCATGTAGGAAACTCATCAGCCAAATGGGAGAAGGTGAGATGAGCGAACAATTTAAAAATTTTTGACAAACATACAACAGGGCACAAAAATAAATGTTTAGATGCTCTCTGTCCACTAAGCGTGAGATATTTAGCACAAATTAATGTGTGCCTCACTTTTCCAGATTGAAGCTTGTAAAAGAAAAATTTTGGAAAGCTTTACATATTTTTTGCCCTCATTATGGCTCTGTAAAATAAAATTCCATAAAATACATTGTAGTTTCTGGTTATAAAGTGACAAAGTATATAAACAATTTTGTAACTTTTTGTGTTTGAAATGCAGCTGTGATTTGAAGCTGCAGCATGAACTGTGGGCTTCCCGTCTATGTTTTTGATGTGATTTGGAGGTTGTTGTCCTCAGTGATTTATGCATCTTAAACTCAAGTTTAAAAGGCATGAACATTAATCACTGACCGGTCCACCGTCCACTGCACCTGTATCTCTCGCTGTTCATCATCGTCTTGCTGACAAGTAAAATGAAGGGCATTGTTTGCTTTTTATTTCGTATTTGAATATTTGAGGACGATTTGAGTTCGGCTCACACTGCTCGTCAAATCAGACAAAGCCAGAGTTTGACTGAGCTTTGGCAAAAGCTGCACTTTCCAAAACTAGCCTGACAAAGTATTTAGCCACAAATTTGAAAAACCTAGCCCTCGCGAAATGACCCTTCAGACCACCATTGTTCGCTCGTCAATTTTGGTTTTTGTATGAGCATCTCCTTCTTTTCTTTGTTGCTTGTGAGGAATAGAAATTATGCAAATGGAGATGGGCACCATGAAGAAAGAATGTTGACATCTTCCATCCATGCTTCCCCTATATACACACACACCCACACACACGCCTACACACACACAGCATTCATGAAGCTCTCTCTTGGCCCAGTTTGGTGGCTCTGTCTCTTTTGGCTGTCTCTCAAGCAGACTTTAACAATTGAAGCCATATTACTTTTACCTCATCCTTTCTTCTAGCCATCAGTGGCCATTTTAGTCCGACTCGACAGGTGCCGAGACAGGAAGACAGAATACTGTCAACAACTGTAACAAATAATACCGGGTTATCTAACCGGGGAAGGAAAACAATAGAGGAAGGAAAAGTTGTGTGTTTGGATTCGCCTCTTCACATGTTGGAAATTTTAAACACACAGACGCATGATGAATTGCACTTTCTTACTTCAAACACACAGGAGACCCTGAAACTTGGCCGATGCAGTTGAAATGTCTTTGATGCCATTCAGTTCCACCAGTCAGAGGGGAATTAAGAGATAGAGAGGAGACCTGGAGCCCAGGCAGAGCACTGACTCCGGGGAAATGGATCAAATGGAGGATGAATTAAAATGAATAAAAGACAAGAAATAGGAAAATGGACAATCACTTGTGCAGCATAATGAACAAAGTGCAGATATCACTGTCTTTGTCTGCCAGGGGGGGGGGCTTCAAATGCCTTGTTCTCACACCAGATGTACAAATGAGAGGGAGAGAGAGAGCCAGAAACTATGATAATTCTCCATTAGTCTGACTTTAAACTTTACATCCCGCTGTAGCTTTGGGGAGGTGGGTTTTTTAAGAACCAGGAAAAACTATATAGTGACCTCATATCACCTTTGGAACAACATTATTTGTGATTTGTAAGAACTCTTTGCAGATCAGTAGTTTCTAAAAGAGTTAAATCAGCCTGTCTGGCACAAACAACCACGTCACATTAAGTTAGTCATATCTCCTGACTTCCCCGTCCTAAAAGCTCGGCCTTAACTTCAGCAAATCGTCTACTCCACGCATTGAGTTGCTGCCATGTGAATGTCTGATCCTATGTTTGTGTGAAGCAATTAAACAAATCTACTGAGGTTTGTGGTGAGAGTGCACGGAGTAGTTATTTAAGGCATAACAAGACTGTTTTTTTCATCTTTTCTTCAATCTAATAGAAATGATTTAAACAGAAGAAATTTCCAGTCGACATCTTCCTCGGGGAACTAAATATATATCCTACTTGAGGATATGACAAATGAGCACCATCATGGGTCCATAATGAGCTCATGGCCGCATACCCTGATCTTTAATGATGATGATCTTGAGTCACGCGTGCCCAAAGAAAGAACGTTTTGAAGTTAAGATTCTTGCACTTGCCATTGCCTCCATTAACCCCTATGACTTAAGTGCTCTCTCCAACCCCATCCCAGTTTAATGTTCACACATCAAACGGCCATGAAGGACTTACTCATTTTGTGTGGTGGGATTGACATGATCAGATTTGACTTGAGTAGACTGTGTGCGAACAAGTGTGGCGTGTGTGCGTGTGTGTTGAGTGTTTCTTTGGAAGAAAAATAGCAAGGGGAAAAGCTTTTCATGATATTTGTGCCAAGGAATGTTATGTGCTGGAGGTCATGTGAAACACCGCTGGCACTCTGAATAACCTTAAAGAAAGCTATCGCAACATGACCCGGAAGTAGTCAGGTCATGTGTCAGGGCAAAAGGCTCCGCTCTGTTGACAGCACCCTTTCCAATCTATACACAAGTCTTACTCCTCAACTTCCTGGGAACCTTACTCCCTGGCTGTTCACTTCCTTCACCCAGTGACAGTCAGGTTGGCGCGATAGGCCATAGCAAAGAAAAGCTATATTCAGACTATTGGCTGTTGTATACAACAGGTTTTCATTTTACGGGGAAATAAGGAAGGAGAAAAGGCTTTCCCAAGTAGGTGTGGTACTCCTATCATCACTGATTTACCACAATGACCACTTCAGGTTAACATCTTTATTCCACCAAAGTCTGCATGGAGCATTGATACTGTAATATATATAAGAGAAGGATATATAGATGGTGAAAGAAGGGCTGACGTGAAAAAAAAGAAGAAAAGTTCAAGTTGTGTGTTAAACAAACAACTAGACCTTTGAGTCGCTGAAGTCTGAGGTTTTCACATGTTAAGTAAATTAGTGAAAATTTGAAAAAGTAACCTAATTTTCAAAGAAAACAAATGGTGGAATTTTAATTGAGTGCAATAATGGTCAGCTCACGGGACAGAATGGGGGAAATAAAGCAAGACCAATGGAAAGACTAATGTTGTGTGGACGGCTGCCACAACGATTATCATCTGACTTTGCTTTCTTAAGCTGGGAGGGCAAATACAGCGAAACATTTGAATATATGATTTAACATTCAAAAAAAGATGCACAGCAGCAAGGAGGTTATAATGGTACAAATTACTGTCTCAGTGTTCATGATCTGATAGTGATCCCATTTTTCCAAAAGAACTGAATGCTTAAAGAAAGACTTCCAAACTAATAATTACTGATAAATCATGTTCAAGTTATAGCTAACTTTAGCCTAGCAAATAATGGTTGCTTTTTTTTATTTAGTTAACATCCTATTAGCTAAGTTTGCACCTTAGTTAATGATAGCAAATTGGTAGCATAGAAAATACTGTTAGCTACTTTTTGTTATTGTGCTATTAGTAGCAAAAGGCTAAAACGTTAGCAATATGCTAGCATACTACCCACCATAGCTAATAAAGCTTTTTAGCTAGTTATAGTACAGGCTGCAGATAGCAAAGTTGATATAAAGGTTACTATATATGTTTTGGACAAACTTATAAATGTTATGTATGTGTTGCTCTTTTCCAGTTAATTTGAACTGGAAAGCTTTCAATTTTTCTTCTTTTCTTATTGTGTCTTTTGCTTGTCTGATGATGATTCAGGTCTAAAACTAAATTACGATTAGATTTGCTTTATTAATCCCAAAATTGGGTGCTTATTGAACAGTTCAGGCAGAGACAGCTGGTCGGCAGTTTTCTGTTTTACTGTAGTTTCAGCCTTCCTCCATTCAGTAGGGTTTCCCTGTCTTTCTCTAAAGATTATTTTCTCTCCTAATATCTCTGGACCTTTCTTTATTAGCAAGTGCTTGTTTCAGTTTAGCTTTTTAAGAAAACTAGCTTACCAATTCAACTTTAAAGCTTTTACCCTGCATTTTTGCAAAAAAAAAAAAAAAACCCTAACATTGTTTAAATTTCTAATGATTTTTAATATAATATCATGGTTAGATTCTGTACTTACTATCTTTTTTTCAAGAAAGAAGATCAAAACAGTTTACATTTACAAATAATCTTCAAAAAAAATTGTTGAAATTAAAATATTATGGTGAAAGTAAAATAAATCACGCTGTTTGGCCATTTTAGCGCGTCTGTGTGTGTTTAGTGAACCATTTTTGTTACCTTGAAAATATGCAAGGAGAAGCTCTATTTAAACAAATCCGCTACATGTCAGTTGCGCGGCTTTTCAGCAAGGTCAGAGGAGCTGTGCACTTTTTTCAGCATTAGTGTGTGTGCATGCAGTAATGTGGGTTTTAATGTTTTAACATATGCAACCCCTTATAAACAGTGTTTTATGCAAACAGTGGCAGCGCGCCCATCAGATAAGACTCCAGAACAGGAGAAGGTTGACTGCCTTGTGAGGAAGAGAGAGTGGGGGTTGCAGCAGAAGTGGAATGAGTGAGGGCAGAGAGAGGAGGCCATGTGAGAAAGGAGCACAAAATGTTGAGTGAGACATTCTTTTTAGCAAGGGCAACTTTCAAACAGGGATACTGTATTTGAACCATTTTAAGTCGATCTTTCGTGCCATTTGAACCTAACATTTCTTTTTCAATTTGAGCTACATTTTTCAGAGTGGGGTCATCCTGACATTCATTATTCCCTCTCCAATGCCTTTCAAAGGCGTCCATGAGCTTTGAATCTGTTATATTCTGTATAATTTACAGTGCGTCCATATGACAAACCAGTACAAAATAGTGCTTAACTGTGAAGAGGAAGGAAAGTATGCAACATTTTCTAAAGTTGAAACGCTCTTACGAATAAGATCTGAAAAGTGTGGGATGTATTTGAATTCAGCTCTTATGAGCCAGCACTTTTTGTGAACTTTTTATGCATCCTCACAGCATAACACTGCCAACATGATGGTGAATTGAAAAACACACTCTGAGATATTTGCAGTTTGGAATGTGTTGGGGTTTTTTTAAACCTAATCCTGCTTTTCTTAACCTTATCCCTGACTTGTCTGCTGTGTTCCTTAGTCACGCCGTCCACTAATTTTCTCAAACCTCTGAAGCTATCACAGGGCAAATGTAGTTATGCTGAGAATAAACTTGAAAATGATGCATAATTTTCCTTTCACTTTGCAATTATGGACGGCTCTGTCTTCTATAATCAACGGTCCTAATGAAGTAGCTATAAAAGCTTTTGATGTTAACGTGGCTAAATGTTGAAAAGGTCAAAGGTGAATGAATACTTTCGCAAAGCACGGCACGTTCATAGGCTCCTTGCAGTTGTTTTAGGTCTAAAGAAGAGGCCGTGTGTTGTGACCGTCGTATTCCTACCTGTTAGCTTGTTGATGTGATATCAGCTGTCCACTGGAGTCCAGAGTGTATCTGCAGTTTTTACACTGTAATCTCTGACACTGTGTGTATCTGATAGCAAAGGGCAACACTTTATCACTTCCATGTAATCTTCTGCTTTCATTTAGTTGCTGCACCAACATAAAAAACTGCTGCCCAATATAGAGAGAAATACAGCACAGGAACTTGGCCTGTTGTCCTGCTCCTCTGTCCCGTGTTTTCCATTCCCAACAGCTGAGAGTATAAAAAATCCCCCAGTTTGATCTTTTTTGACTTTCTTAGCATTTCTCCTCTCTGGTTGCAGATTTTCCTCTGTTTTCGAAAATTGAGGGAGCACTGTGATGTTGACTAATACTCTGCCTCGCATCAGATAAATCTTTCATTTTAACCCCCATACCCTCCTCGAATTTCTGTCACTCCGGGAGACAAATGTGCATCTCTGAGTTTCCTCTCCCTTTGCCCACTGGCTTCCTGAAACTCAGTTACTTTCGCTCTTTGAAGTGCTGCGTGCAGAATGGAGATTCTTTGCATGGTAAATTCGCGGAGTTGCCCGCAGCGTATCCATTACACAAGTTTAAAGAATGCTTCTGAGTCGTTTTGGAAGGGTCCTTTCTCCCACCGCCACCCCCTCACTCCTAAGCCAATTTCTCCGTGTTTTGAACTTCGGTAGTCGTGAGCCATGTAATCTGTAAATTGGTCCCTTTCTTCCCTGCTCGAGCTCCACCATCGAGCACCGTTTGATGTGCAATTATTTTGCTCATTACATGTTAATTTTATTGTTATAGTTTGCAAATGTTTCTCGGGGTCACGATGTTAAAAGTTTCTGAAGAAGTAAAGAAGCGAGAGAATTAGTGAGTCGAGCGCTCGTCACGGCCAGCACGGAGAGCTCCACTTTGAGATTGCCAGAGCCGGCTATCTATCTGCTCTCTTTTAAGTCATTTGGAAACAACCTGCTGGGTGGTTTCTATAGCCAACCAGACGCTGATGTGGGATTTAGTACGGAAAAGGGATCCGAGGCTCTTTATCTGCCATAAAAGGTTGGAAAAATGGAGATTTGTCGTGTTTGTAAGAATGAAACCCTAATCTCTTCCACAGACAAATCTGAACAATATGGGAATCATATGTTATGTTTATTTCATCTGTTGGGACAGCTCTCACTTCCTATGTAATTTTATGTGTTGATATGCAGATTTATTATCTTTTTTTTTTATATACTTGGGTTAGCTCACTCCATGTAAATATGGAGTTGATAATTAGGTACTGTTTATGAACAAACTACTAAGATGGCAATTGTTCAAACTCAGCAGTAAAGGGCCGGACCTCACATAACCACACTGCATTACATTTGGGCCACTGAATAAAGATGTGCTAATGATTTTGATCCATTAAGCTCTGGCTTGGTTTTTAAAATATATATATATATTGTAATAAACATGTTGCAGTGTAATATGCAATATTATATGGGGACCTTGGATAGTTTTCACCCGAAGGCAACAATAAACATGTAGTAAATAAATAATGACAAAAATAAAAATGTATTTTAAAGTCCTTTTTAAATATATTAAAACCAAGTAAAATTATAAGCAACAAAGGTCACTGAAAATGAAATCTGTTGTCTTTCCTTCACTTAAACCCTTTTACCTTTTCCTGCGTCAATGAGACAATTAATATAACATAATGATAATAATAATACTACTACTAATACTCATAATAATGATAATAAGTTCCAGGATAAGTCAGGCTGATCGCCACATTTTTGACCTATATGATATTACAACTTATGCACGTTTTCTGTTTCCCAGAAATTAACATGTTTTGCTGTGAGATATAAAACATAATATTTCAGCTCCTGTACTATATTAAAAATAGCAAAGAAGCTGGTCCTCAAGCATCACAGAGCTTAGGTTTGAAGATGGAAGAAAGTGTCACTGTCCGCAGTGAAACGGCACCGATGTGGACAGAAAGGCCATCGATCCAAAACCAACACTAGAGAGAGATTACAGTTCACAAATTGGGGACAAAGATCTTAACTGTTGTAGACCTGTCTGACCAAACTAAGTTTTAAATGTTTTGCTTTGATGACCATCGCTACACGTAGAGGAAAAAGAAAGAAACCTACAAGAGTATGTAGCTGTCTGGGTGTAAGTGTTGCCATTTTTGTCCTTTTCTTGTATATAACTTCACACCCCTTTACTTATCCCTTGTGAAGCAATCAAGTATTTCTTTTTAATTATATGGAGAATTATACCTTCAACTCTCACATTGCTTTTAAATTTAGTCGTACATTAAGTCTTAAAAAGATATTAAAATCTTGAATTACAACCTATTTTCATGTAATTTGGTTCTGGTTCCTCCGCTGCTGGTTGACTCCTTTAAAATGTGAAAGATAAGGGACCCTGATAAGAGAAAATAGGTCACTAAACCACATTTCCCTACATTACACAGACTGAAGAAAATATATTTTAAAGTGTTGGTTGTCAAAGTAGGAACAAAGCGTCCCCATTCTGTCTTCTTTTTTTTTTTTTCGCCTGACAGATTCACCTACAAAATGATTAAAACCGCAAAAGTATTAAAGTGTGACAAGGAGAAATGCCCAACATCCACAAATTACAAAAAGGAATGAATGAATTAGTGGATAAATCAGACGTGTTCACAGCTTAATCTGCTGGAATGTGTTATTATTCTATTTAATTTTATGATAACACATAACTCAGTTGGTAAAGTATTGTCATTTTTTCTTTTTTGTCTTTGTTGCCTTTAATAAAGACAGCTGCTTTACTCTCAGTGTTGCTTCATGTTTGATCCATTCACCGGAGCTCAAATATATTTTCTAATTAGCCTTCAGCTGTGGGACAGAATAACTAACACGCACGTGTCCAAATTGTTTGTAGACTCCCCTTTTCATCTAAGGAAGAGATACGCTCTTTCTTTTCACCCCCTCTTTCATTTCTTTCTGACTAATGGCAAAGGCAAATTCTGTTTGACTGTGTTCTTTAATACCATCAGTGCTAAATAAACTTTGTTGACAACAATAGCTTCTGGCAAAGCGCCTCCACCAACAAAGCGGAGCCATCAGGTTCAAAGGCAATGCATCACTCTGCTTCTGACTCTTCATTATTCATCCTACTGTCTTTACCTCTCCTTCCTCTTGCTCCTCTCTGTGTGCGTGTGGGTGTGTGTGTGTGTGTGTGTGTTTCTTTGTGGCTTTGTCTGTTAAACTGCTACATGTTCTGGATGCTGAGGCTTATTAGCTGTTGAGTTTAATTAAAAAAGGCCATTCATATGAAAATGGGAGTCCGATAGCGATTGCTGTCCCCAGCAGCTTCCTCCTGTTACTTTTAATTAGACACCCTCTTGATTGACATCAAGCCCACTGGCGGCTGGAGCTGTGTGTGTGTGTGTGTGTGTGCGAGGAGAATGGGTGTGTGTTCCTGTTCAGGAACCAGAGCGTACGCTTGTTATGTGTGTGTAGGCATCGTTCGTTATTTTTTTTTCTTCTTCTTCTTTGCGCAAATATATCCTCCCCCCCTGACTTGCAGGAATACCAGCTCTAAGGTCATTAAGGCATTACAGTGGAGAGAGTGGACATCAAAGTCAGCTTTGTCGTCATGAGGTAATTATCGGCACAGTAGCACGGACCTCCGCTGCCCACCTTGTCACTCATGTCCGGCGGGTCATGTTGAACAATGAACAGTAACCTTGTGATTATGAGCCTAGCGTGCACTCACACCAGCTCCGTCCACTGCCGCCGCTGATGGAAAAGGCGATGAGCTGCGTTTTCTCTGTCGGCTCTTTTCCCTCCCTTGCTGCTCTCGCTCTTTCTCTGGAGGGCCCTCTTTATCTGTTTGCAGCGCACGCTCCAGCTCTGGCTACCTTATTATTATACTGTCAGCGGCACGTGCCCGGCTGATAGATGTTCCTCTCAACTGTTTACTGCGAGCAGATGATTTAACTAAGACTCTCTGTTCAACTTGACCTCTCCTCTTTTCTTCTTCTTCTTCTGAAACAGGACAACTTCATCTGTTGTTTACAACAACTCCATTTTATATGAGGAGGCGGAGGAATCAACTTTGCTGTTAAAAACACAAAAGTGCTTTTAGGAGTTGGCATGATAAAGTCAGTGCAGATTTTTGTGTTGTTTTTACATGGCAGTGTAAGAACAACACAGCAGATATGTGCACAGCTGGGAGGAGAAAAGTGGAAAGTGGGGCATGCATTTATGTTCAGTCCTCTTGAGTCAGCAGTTTGTAGAACCATCTTATGATGCAATTACATTTTTAGTTCTTTTACCAACTTTCCACATCTAGAGGCAAATTTTTTTTTTTATTTTGCTCAAGCTCAACCAGAATGGACAGAGAGCGTCTTTAAACATCGGTCTTTTCATGTCAGATTCTCAATTGGATTGAGGTCCGGATTTTGACTTAACTATAACACATAAATATGCTATGAGCAAAAGCTTTGACTATATCTTATGTGTCATTCACTGCAAAAATGTGAAATCTTACCAAGTGTTTTTGGTCTAGCTTCTAGTGCAAATATCTTACCACACTTGAAATAAGACAAAACTAACTTGCAAGTGACTTTTCACAAGTATTTAATGAAATAATTAATTAATATTGCTTAAGAAAAGCACAAGTTTATCTGGCAGATCATTTCTTGTTATTTCTGCCTTTGAAACTTATATATTTTTATATCAATATTAAGAAACTGAATGAAAACAATCTCCTGCCTCTTGCTGAAAAGTTACTTGTAAATTAGCTACTTCACGTGTACTAACATATTTACCATAGAAACTAGACAAAAAATATTTTTTGTGTGTTTTTGCAATGTTGTTCTGCGGGAAGATGAACCTCTACTCCAGTCTGAAATCCTTTTGCATCTTTTAACAGGTTTTTTTTCCAGGGCTATGTTGTGTTCAGCACCATCCACCTTCACACCTGTGCCTGCAAAAGAAAAAAACCTAAATACATGATGTTTTGACCACCTTCTTTTACAGCAGAGACAGTGTGTGTGTGTACAGGGTGATGTGCAGTGTTAGTTTTGCCCACACATAACATTTTGCATGTAGGCAAAAAAAACAAAAAAAAAAAGCTTGGTATCAGTCTCCTCTGACAAGAGCATCTTTTTCCACATCTTTCTTTGCAAAAACTGCAAACAACGGCTTCATTCTCACCACTTTTCTACTCGTCCACTCACTTTCCGTGGAGTGTCATCAGATTCTCCCTCCTGAGCAGCGAGTGTCTCCCGCTTCTCCAGGGTGACCTTTGGCCTCTCGGCTGTTTCTCTGATGAACGCTCTCCTCTCACGTCCTGCCGTGTGATTGCATTTGTATCATACTCTTTCCATTTTCAGATGCTGGATTGAACTGTACTCTGTGAGAAGTTTGAGATATTGTTTGATAACCTAAGTCTGCTTTAAACGTTTCTGGATGTTTATGACGCCGTTTGTTCACCCGTGTTGAGAAAAGGTTGAGTCACTCATACATAACTATTTTTACTAAGTAAGTAAGCAAAAATGAAGTTAGTTGCTTGCACTGGACTCAACATTACTCGATTATTGGAGACCTTTTACAAATGCACACCGAACTTTTATATTTTATTTTAAATAATTATATTAATATACTGATTTAATGTTCCTTCCTCTAGAAGTTATATAAACCTTAATCTATCTCAAACATCCTGATTATGAACAGTGCTCATGCACTGAAACCGTTAACGGCTCCAGCTCTCCGTAGCGAGTCCGAGTTGCAACCTGTTTCATGTTAAAGGCCGAGGAAAGCCCACCTCTGCGCAGACGGCAGGCTCCAGCAGACACAGCCCATCAGCAGTCGCTGCTCAGTACGCTTGTGTTTCCTTCCTGGTGTTTTGTTTTGATTTGCCTGACATTTGGGAACGAGAAGGGTCTGATGCTGGGAAGGACGTAGGAACAGAAAGTGCGCAGTGGAATTCGTAATTGATCAGATTACTTTGTATTATGACTATGTCATCTGCTGCTCAGATGCACTTTGGGTCGCATTTCACGGTGTGTCAAGAAAGCCAGTTTGAAGTCAGACGTCAGTAAAAAGACCATCACCAATCGGTGGAAATTTAAGTTAAAATCCTTACAGCAAATTGGCTATAAAGTGTCTACATTTAGTAGTGTGTGTTGTAGCGTTGTGCATGGAGTGGTTAAAAATAAATATTAAACTATTGGACAGTTGCTTTTTGAGTCTGGCTGGCGAATCAGCTGATTTTACGGGATCTAAATTTACTCTTATAGCTAATCCTACCAAGTCAGTACCACAAATGCATCAAGGGTAAAAAAGTAAAGGTAATTTCATTTATAAGGCACATTTTCAGCAATAAGGCAATACAAAGTGGTTTAGAGGAATTAAAAGGAGATACAAACAAAATAACAAACCAAAGGAAAGAGCAAAATAAGAAAAATAACCTACTGTTGATCTAAAGTATGTAAGCTAGGTGCTCCTGTTCAGGGTTGCTAAGTATCTTCTGGTCTAAATCCATTTCTGGGTTGCAAGCACAGGAGTCTAGAAAGCAGTCTAATAATGTTGATCCAAAGTATATAAACTTGATAAACTATGTAGGTATAAGTAAGTATCCTCTGGTCTAATTCCTTTTCTGGGTTGGAAGAACAGGAGTCTAAAACGTAGTTGCTACGGTAGTTTTTCTGGATTCTAAGTTTGTTCTAATCCCTGTTCTGGGTTGCTAAATAAGTGTAAGTAAGTAAGTTTCCTCCAGAGACGTCCAGAGGAAGAAAAAACCATTTAGTGCTCAGAATTAATAGGGATTAAACTTGAATGTTGACAAATTAAAAAATCCAACCTTTTCCCCACAGGACAGAAGCCCTGCCATGTCCCACCTACAATAACACTCTTCTGTGTCAAAGTTATTACTGAGAGAAGACCACTTTGTTATTTTTTGAATCATTGAGGTGTTTGCAAAAAGAAATTGAGTCTGAGGAAGTGAAACAATGTGTGGAAGATGATTTAAAATGTCGACTCTGTAATCATTTAATTCAAAGTCATGTAACTGCAGAGCTGTGCAACACCAGACACTTTTCCCAATATAAATGACAAATTATTGATCACTGAAAGGACTTTTGATGTTCTCATGAAGTTATAATAAATGAATAAAGAATTTAACAATCTACCACTTTGCAGTAAATCAGCGCCTTGATAAAAAAAAGAATCAAACATTGTAATGTGATCCACTTCCATATTTTGAGCAATTCAGAAAAATGGTTGGTGAGCCATACATTGTCTCAATGTCCGCTTTATTAGAATATGAAGGATTTTTACTGTATTCATATAGTTTTTTTAATTTAGATTATTTATTTACACACATACAGTGTATATTTCATTATTCTTTTAGTGGGAGAGGTTCATGGTACCAGGTTATAACAAAAAGAAATTTCAATTTCCAGTTTGCAGCACCTGGACAATTTGATGTAATCAAGTCTGATTTAACAGATAATGATTTGGTGAAAAGCCAGTATAATAATTAATTGCATGCATGTCTGATAATTCATTGGTTTCATTCTCACTAAAACCGAGCAAACCAATCAAAGTGCAAACCGAGAGACGATTCATAAAACAAAATCTTTGACTTCATCAATGATGAGTACAGTCTGCTTATTTAGCAGCCGTATTTTGGGAAAATATGCAAACATTTTATAACTAGAACATGTGATAATTACATTTGGCAAACTATTCCAAAGTTAAAGTCACAGATTTTCAGTGATGCAGAGAGAAAAGAAACTCAAATTTTGGTCTTTTCCTGTTATTTTGAACATCTTATTCAAACTTCAATTTTCGATAGTTCTTGATGGTGAACTGCAACCAGTGGGTGAGAGGACAGTTGGAAACCAGTCCCAAACTTTTTGATCGGCGCGTCTGTAGTAGCTGTATTTGATTCTAGAAGAGTGCCATGTTGGGGTCCCCGGGCCTCCCTGTCGCATTATACAGCGCTCTCCTCTTCCTCTCAGACAGATTAAATCACTTGTGTTACTCGGAAATGCTCCAAGCAATAAGGCAGGATGGAGCTCGTACAAAAGAGCCTAACGTGGTTTGAAAGTGCAGGCCGGGCAGCGAGAAGGAGGGGACTCTGTTAATGTAACGCATCATTGTGGCGACTCTTCTGAGTTAACACCATTATCTGCCCGGCACAGAGGGTCCAGCTGTCTCCGTGAGCTGTTGGGCTGAGTTACCTGGGCTGACTTACCTAAGGCCAAACACACCGCCACCGCCTCCACCACCCGTAGGATACAGTGTTTCAGTCAGGCTCCCTGTCCTCCCCTCTCCACAGCACTTAGCAGTGATTAACCCCGGATTCAGCCGGCCCACCTGCCATCTGACTACCATTATAGCCCCGCTTATCTGGCTCTGCATCTCCCTACAATGGGACCGGGGCTGAGCTCAAGGATTGGGCAGGGGAAGGCAGCCTGCACTGCTTAATAATAAATCATTAGCTAAATACTTTTTGTCCATTTGTGTCATGTTACATGTACTTTAGTTTTCTGCTTCGTCTCTGTCCGTCGCCCCGTCTCGCCTTTTGTTTTTTTTTCCTTCGTCGCCGTTCATCCTCAGCTGCTATCCTCTGTCCTCCAGACTTTGTCCTTCTCATTTTCTTTTGTCGCCTTCTGTCCTTAAATGTTCTTTCTGGAATGATAAGCTCCTCATTGAAATAATCTAGCTTTTCGTAACCAGCCCTGAAGCTAGTTGCATTCAATCATTTGACTGGAGGAAAAAAAAACAAACAAAAAAACATTTTGTGCTTTTTTTCTTGAGATTTCAGAAAGGAAAAAAATAAAACACAAAATCAATTTTCCACCTTGGGTTATTAATTTCATTATGCTGAATGGTATAATCCAAGCAGACATGCTGCTTATCGTATTTATGCTTGTTTCCTAGGACGCTTCATTTTGAATGGCACCAGCTAAATTGGTCCATATAGTCTGATCCCGCGTCAAAAGCCGTCCGTCTGGATATATCGCTAATATTTATGCTTCGCTGTTCGGCATCCTTGCATGGTTACACCACAGAGAGCCAAGTGCCACGCATTTGCTTGACACGACATAGACAATCTGGACAGCGAGGAGGAGATAAGTCTCTTAGTTCATTTAACTTGTATAAAGTGATTAGAGACATACTGGGCCCTCCATATTTAGACTTCTTGACGCCCCCTCCTCGGTCGCCCCCCTGGTCGGACTGTTGTAATCTAATTTTCCGCTGACAGAGGCCATGGAAATCCTTGGGTCACGGTGCGAGTCCCTCATGCCTACCCCTTGTCATCCTCCCCTTCACCCTCACGCTCTAACGAAGGAGTCGCCATGCAGCAGACAGCACACATTAGATCTGTCTACTGCTACGTCAGCTCGCCCCAGCCAATCCATAACGCCATGTTCCCTTTGTAATCAGAGATTAAAGAAGAAAAAAAAATAGAAGAAATGAAAAACAGTCATCCTTATATCCACTTTTTGTGGTTCATATCATTGCTCAGCACCTTTCTCTGTAAATTCCTTATAATTTTAAGACCTTCCATAGGGGAATATTGTAAGATAAAAAAAGAAAGCAGGAGAAAGTGATTACAGGAGCCTACTGATTTGTAGCTGAGGAAGGAGGCCACACCTGGAGAGGTCTTGCTCCTTGTTGAACTTTTGTCTGTGTCGGGCCTGACCCCTCCACAGCTTCACTATACATCACTCTGCCTGCCAACACTTGCCTCAGGCGTTCACTTTCACTGCTTTCTGCAGCTTTTCGTATGTAATGTGCACAGATTTGTTACTGGGGAAAGATGTTAGGTTCTTGAACTTGAGCCTTTTGTTAAACTAGTTTGGACGACCTCACAGACTTTTGTGACTTTGCTGATTGTTCGTTTGTGCTTAAAGCTACAGTTTGTAACTTTTTATTTAAAAAAAATAGTTTTTTAACATGTTTGTTGAAACTCTCACTATGTTGTTACAATATGAGACAGATCATCTGTGAGAAATTTGAGCTCCTCCCACTGCTCCTATTGCCAGGTGCAGAAGGGTGATTGACAGCACTAAGACCCGCCTCCTGGCTCTGATTGCTTGTTTCTAGTTTGCACTGGGAGAAGGCGGGAAAGGAAAATTAATACATCTAGTACAGGGGTCGGCAACCCAAAATGTTGAAAGAGCCATATTGGACCACAAAAAACAAATCTGTCTGGAGCCCCTCAAAATTAAAAGCTTTATATAAGGTTTATAATGAAGGCAACACAGGCTTTAAGTGTTTAGCTGTTTTAGCCTGTTATCAAAACCATCAAGTGGTACATTCATGAGCATTCGTGATTAAATCTTTATTTTTCTTGCTGTGTGTCCTGGAACCACGTGACTACTCTGTTGTACGATGGTGCTTTAAGTTTACCTCCCGTTACAATGTGAATGTATTGTGGCGGATACAATGTATATATTTCACACCCGAATGTATGCTCTTATTCTGAAGGGGAAAAGGTGAGGTCAGAGGACACCAACGTTTATCCTTCATTCTATTTTTGGTTTTGGTTGGAAGACATTGAGAATAAAACAAGACTCAAATTACTTTTTTGTCTTTTTCTGCTGACTTCCACAGTATTATGTTTCATTGCATTGATAAAATTAAATAAATGCAATAAAGAAATTAGATTTTTGATATTTTTATTATGAAATTCGACAGGGAAATAAATTTTTCCTTCTGGACCTCAAATAATCTGCTCCCAAATGCAGTTTGCATAACGATCACTCCTTGCAAATAATCAAGTTAAGTGTGTGATCGAAAAAAAACAAAACAAAACGGAACGTGCTTAACATGCCCTTTATCTGGGCAACAAACGGAGTGCAATAAAATGCAGCTTGGAGTTATAAAATAAAACAGCAGCCTTTTGAAAAGGTAACGTATGTAAAATTAAATTAATACAGTTTAAGTTTGATTTCTCTGCAAATGCCAAGCAAGTCAGTGCAATGGTAAAACACAGCAGCATCCTCTTCTCTTTGGACACACAACCAGCGCAAACATCCTCGGACCTGAGGATGTTAAACACAGTAATCTCGCTAAGTGTCATTCTAAATATATACTTACAAAAATCACTAATCAATTCATAAAAACAACCACTTTGTTACTAAATATATATATACCTAACACAGGATTGTGTTCTTACCCGTTTAAGGTGACTTCTGTTTACAGACATCACTGGACAGCTTCTCAACATCGGGCTTGTAAGATGTAACTTTAATCGTGACGAGGCAGCTAACGTAGCGCCTTCCCTGGAAATGTCTTTCCACATTACCGTATTTTCCGGACTATAAGCCGCTACTTTTTCCCCACGTTTTGAAACATACTGCTTGTAGCCCGGTGCGTCTTATATATGTACGTTTCCAGGTTTTTTTTTTTCCCAAAAATTGTAGGTGTGGCTTATAGTAAGGTGCGCTCTATAGTCTGGAAAGTACAGTATTTGCTATTTGACAACTTCTCGCTACAGAGCAAACGTTCAGCTGATCCTTCCGCATTGGCAATGAATGCAAATGACTCGGTCCAAGAATTGTAGAACCTCTCCTCGGCTCTTTTCCTCTTTTCCCCTTTGCTCTCCACGGCCCACCACACACCCGTCGGTGTATTTACAACAGCCACCTGCCTCGCGCCCCGCCCAGCTGAAAGAAACATGTCACAGACTATGACACGAATCTTTGTTGATGGAAATGTTGAAATTTTACATTTATTCTACACATTTTTATAGCATTGGAAAGCATTAAGAATGTTTGTGTCATGTTTGGCTTCCTACAGAAACCATATTAAACCAAAAAATATATTTCCCACCCCCATCTTTTTCAATTTTCAAACATTTTTGAAAAAGCTACAGGGAGCCACTAGGGCAGCGCTAAAGAGCTTAAAGCGGCTCTGGAGCCACGGGTTGCCGACCCCCGATCTAGTAGCAACAGCCAAAGTAACTTAAGTACAGTAACATGTTGCTTGGCTGAGGAAACTGGAACAAACCTACAAACTGTTTCTTGTGAAAGTGTAGACATTTATTGCACTTTCACTCCAGATTTACAGAATTACTTGTTAAATGTAGCAGAGTTCAGTGTCTTGGAAAGTCTGCTTTAATTGGACAGATGTGAAAGCTCAGCTGATGAGCTAGTGAAATCTGGTCTGCCTGAAAACGTGGGTCTCTCTTTGGCTTAAAGTGGGTGTGGGTTGCTTACATTGGGAGATGTGAGTGTAAAAAGACAAACAGAGCTATAGGGACAATGTGACGTGTAAGTTCTCTATATAATCTGAAGATGTTCTTTTTTCTGTTCTGCTACACTTGTGTCATATTGAAACATACTGGAGATCTTCTTGTGATAGTGCCCCAAACAAGAATCTGCTGTGACTGCATGGCATTTTGGGAGGAGTGAAGGGGTTGGGTACCAAAGCTGAATCTAGCCCAGGAGCCCTTGTCCTTATAAATCCAGCCTTGGTTGTTGAATTTTAACTGTAAGCTAACATGGAGCACTCAAACATAGATTTAAATTTATGATAGCTGAAGGAGAGCCTCTCCCAAAAACACTGCTGGTGCCAGTGATGTCAGTAATGACCCAAATCCTCAGATTCTCCAACAGGTAGTGCCAGTAGCAGAAACATTGCCGAGGAGCTCAAAGATAAATGTTAGACTAGCTGTTTCAGAATATATCCGCGACTTAAACAACAGTGATGAAGTTATCTGCTCCATTTGCTTCGCCTTTTACTAGTCGATGCTGCAAACTTTCAACTTTGTGCCGACAGTCAGATGATGTTTCTTAAACAGCAGCGGTGAAAGGAAAACTTGAGGTGGATTTAACAAGATGTGTGGTGTTTAAGGTTACTGAAGACACACAGATGCAGTGTGAATAGGAAACAAAAACGCTTCTAGAAGCTGGCTAATTTACTGCAGAAACATTTAATGCTAAAACATATATTCAGGAAACAGAGGAAAGAAGAGATGGAGGCAAGAGAGAAGAAGGAGGCACCAAGAAGATCACTGATGCAACCCAAAGAGTCGGAGAAAGCGGGAACGAATTATAGCAATGTAAATAGTTTAGATTATCTCTGATGCCACCCCAGCATAGAGGTCGTGTGAGCAATTTATTTCAACAAAGTTGTTACTATGGAGAGAAATGTAGCTGAGAAGGAACGGAACAGGAAATGGAGAGAGCCACTATGAAAACCAATATGGAAGAACATTAAAAAGAACAATAATTAATGTTGAAACCAAAGTGGGAATGTGACAACGTCTATAGTTAGTTTCATATCTAGTACCATTTCCTTCCTGAATAGTTTTCCATGCTTACAAATGTTTTCTTCCATTAACCTCTATGTTATTAAGTGGAAGAGATAAAGAAGCCAAACGGGTAAAGAGACAAGAGGGCATCTAAATGACAACTAGGAAGGTACAAAGAGACAATGAAAAGGTTTTTTAAAATTTAATTTCAGGCTCTGATTTGTTTGTTTTGCTTTGTATTCCATGGATATCAACTTCTTGAGTTTGATTTGTTTTAAACTACAAAAATCAGCTAAAGCTAGCTAAACTAGCTAGCTAAAAGCTTGTGTAACTACCTGTTATCTTTCCTGAGTACTTTCTTCACTTTGCAGTAAACTCAGTGACAGGAAACTATAATTCCAAAGAACCTCATTAGAGACGACAAAAAAAAAATCCAAACAACCCTTTTGAGCAGTCATGGTAATGTGGCTAGCACAACTCAGGCTAGTGTGGCCAACCAGAGTCTGTTTTCCTGTGTTTAAATTACCTATTTTTATAACCTGATTTCAAAAGCTGAATTTTGTGCCTTCTGTTATTGTGCGCCCTCATTTTCTCCGACTCTTTCCCTCCCACTTTCCTCCCGGCCGTAGCATAGCTAGCAGCTGATAGCATCTCCTCTGGAGTCTGCTGCAGTCTGCACCGGCTTCAGACAAAGTGCCTCCATCAGACCGCTGAGGCTCCCTGGGAACCTCGCAACAGACCCCTTGGCCCCACGACCAGTCTGCGTGTGTGTGTGATTACAGTATATGCATGCTAGCGTGCGTGCATGGGGGGGTGGGGGGGACGCGTAACAAGGGCTTCGACTTGTTTCTTTCACTTCATTGTGAACGCTTTTTTGCAAACAGAGGAAGTTAGTTGGGGATGTGCTGCACCAATCCACAGCATAAACGCCCGGTTTGTTTTCTCTGCTCATCTGGAAGCAGCGCACCACATTGCTGTTGATTGTTCTCAAAGCCCTGAGAGAGCGTAGCACACTGCCACAATCATGCAAAAAAAAAAAAAAAAAAAAAAGCACACAACCACTGCGCTGGACGCAGCAACACACTTCACAAGTCCTGCTCCCCTCTCCAATCTGCTCTTGGCATCAGGGCACTTGGAAACGTTTGACTTTTTGACTTTCATCATAACTAGAAAGAGTGGGACCAAATGGACACAAAGGAAGAAAAAGGAGGAAATTAGAAGAAGTGCTTTTATCAGGGGCCCACTCCTCATAGCCCGACTCACACACACACACACACACACACTCATCCTGTACCTGACCCTCGTGTGACCCCCATAAGTTTTCAACATTTAGAAATGCAGGCAGAACGGCTATTCTCCCACTGGGTCACATTTATGTGTGTGCATGTTCATGCATTCCTGCTCGCCTATCGTCACCATCGCTTGACGAGAATTATATAATTGCGGCCTGTGATCTTATTTTCCCTCAAAGAGAATTTTTGAAGTTTTCTTTCCTCTTTTGCACATTTTGTTTCCTCTCCCACTTGCTGTACTGCCACTCTGCGGCGCATTAACTTTCAGCTCACTTTTCCCATTGTTTCTTTTTGCTTTCAGAAACTTCTAGACGTCCAGAGAGTTAACTCACATCTGGGAACTTTTATTGGTCTAAAAACACTTCAGTCGGTGCCATTCATGGTTTCTTTACCTATGAACAGAGTTATCAAAAATACTTGATGAGATTAGATTTTTGTTCTCCTAAAAAATGAAATAATGCTGTTTGTTTTGAGTTTCTGCACATTTTATATATTATTCAAAATTATATTTATTGAAATTTTTGTAGATGTTTTAATATATTTTCTTGTATCAAGATCTCGTATCAGGAGTAGAAGATTTACTCTGCGTTCTCATTTTGGGTAAGACTGTGACTTACATAAAAGTCAGATGAGTTCCAGTAACATGTGTTAGTGCCATAAATCAATCTGACAACCTTTTCCTTTTCCTGCTCCGCATTGTTGTACTTTCTGCACATGCAACCATTGAAATTTTATTCTAGCATCTCAGTTAAGTGCAAGCAGCAACTCCACGCCCTGTCAGCCGTAGTCCTCTTCATAGTCAATAGAGGGCAGAAGTGATCCACATGGGCTTGTGTGTGAGCTTAAACACAGACATACGGTCTGCTGTTGTGTGGTGATTCCTGTCATTGGGCCATGTGTGCTCATCTGCCCGTCTCTATTCCTGTTTGCTTGTTTATGCCTTTAATGAACCTCTGGAGAAGACTGATCCAGCTGCTCCGGGTGGTCGGGTTTTAATAGACCCTTGTGGAGTATCGTTGAGATGAAAAAAAAACAAAACAAAAGATGTCCAGAGGAGAAAAAGAGCAATAAATGTGATAAATGGAACATGATCAGTTCTGTTACTTCACACTACTATAGAGTTATTGTTTATGGTGTAACTGACTGCTACAAAATGTTTGAATTAGAAACACTGGTGTGTTTTAGAGTTTCAGGTCGTATCAAGATTTTAAAAGTTTCACTTTCAGAACTTTTTTTTTTTTTTTGTCGTTCCTCCAGATTAGAGTCATTTTTTTCTGACTTTACGAAGCTTCAAAGTGACATAGGGCTCCTCCTCCCCCACCTGTTGCTGCACACTACCGGTCAGCTGGCTGAAATGAGACTGTTACACTATTCCCTCGCGTTTGAGAACAAATTAGTCTGTTTGGGCAAATTTCTGGTCAGTGCCACTCGTCAGTGGCTTTGCTTTAGCGGTAGCGTTTTAAAACTTCAAATTTGGATTTCTGTTTCGCAATTGATAATATTACTACAACTCTAATAGTCTGTATGCTACATAACATTTGGAGCAGTATGAGGTGTAGGCTCTTTTCTCTTTTAAACGAGAGTAACTTTATATTTTTCTTGAAAAACAATCACGCCCGATTCACAGTGCGTTTCTCCCGCACATAACACTTAGGCCACTTCATGTAATTTTGCCACAGATGTCTCTTCTCTCCTCGTCTAGCACTCTTTACATCATCGCTTGTCGTCATTTTGCTTCCTATGAACCACAGTAAACTGCAGTGCTTCTTCCTGCTCTCATAAATCAAATAGCATCGAATATATGGAGGAGTTAAAACCTGTGCCCCCTCCCTCCACGCCTCCCCCCCGCTCCTGGTGGGTTTTAGTGGCTTTATTGTCACACAGTCCTTATCTCTGGTTGACACCTCTGGAAACGTCCCAGGAGAGCGACAGATTTGCTGCAGGATTAAACTAATTTACCAGATGATTGAATGTGAGTCCAAAGCCACTCTTTTGGAAAAAATGCAAAAAGGGACTGATGGTCACCCCCCTCCGCAGTCTCCAGTAGCCATGATACTTGAATGACTTGGCAGTCACGCTCAGATCCTGGTGGACATATATAAACCTGGAGCACGTTACCCCTCAGAAATTACACACAACTTCTGAGTGAATTCCAGATGTATATTTCATCTAATTCTGCACATTTTTTTCTTTTTTTTGTCAAATTGCTTTTAAGATGCAGTCTCACTGTTAAGGGCTTGGAGATTGCTGCTTTTAAAAGACGACAGCCTGACACCCGAGCCAGGCACCATCTCTGGATTTGCGGCATTAGCAGCAGACATGAATCATCATCGGGATCCAGGGCGAGCAGATGGAGACGAGCGGGAACGGCTTTGAGACTGACAGTTAAGGAGAACGAGGCGGCTCAGCGGGCGAGGCTGCACACAACAACGAGCACATTTCCCCACATCTTCTACGTAAAACTTTGCATTTTCTTCACGTACGTCACGGTCTCCCGAAAAAACGCGGACAAAAAAAAAAAAAAATATGGGGAACAATTTCAGTGCGTCCAAAGACATTTGCGCCCGGGGGAATGTTTCTTAATTGGAACACATTCAAGAGAACACTTACAAGCTCCCGAGAGGTGTACAAAATATTACATTAATTAACATGCAAAACAGTCACGCTCTGCACATGCAATCGCGCGCGCCCCTGCGAGCGAGCAAAAAGGATTGCAGTGACAGCAGAAAACAGAGCAGAAAGGCAAAATAAGGGTAAAGAATAGGAAGGAAATTTGCTCGAAAATTTAGCTGTAAGCCCGCCGAAGATCTTATTACATAGGCCCGAGATAGAGATCTCAGCTGGAATAATACTTAGCACATGCTGCCCTTTTAATTAAGCAGTAATATCTGCAGAGAGGAGTGGAGAGCAAAATCTCCTTGTTTCTGCCTTCGACATCCTCGCTCTCTCACTTTCCGTATCGCAGTTCCCCATCTTTACCTTCTGCTCCTCGCTCTCCCTGTAATCTCCTATGAAAGGGACGGGCCAAGGTGTAGGACGATGGTGGTGGGGGGGGACGACACGCTCCTCTGTGAAGTTTAGTGTCTTCTCTGAGGCCTTACACATGTTTCTGAGCCTCATTCCCCCGTCAATGGCCCGAGGGTTTCTCTCGCAATGCGTTTCGTGTCCGCTCTTCACGAGCGAAGACGGTGTCTGAAGCTGGCGGGTGGCGCGATGGCACCTCTCTGCCGAGGCCCGGCCTTGTCTTGGCCCCGGCCTGGCCCTGGCCTGGCCTCGGGCTGCGATGCTCTGTGTGAGTTTTCGGATAGGAACCAGTTGTCCAAACAGGCTCTCCGAGTCTGGTGGGGTCTGAATATCAGGATGGCCCACCATGGGGGCGGCTGTCGCGGCGTCAACTCGCTGGGCCTGATTTAGGCTCAGTCGCCTAAAATGTTTTCATGTCAAACTCAACAATATTAAAGTTCTCTCTTTGTTTAACCTGGCGCGATCACAGTAGCGTCTCCTGTTCTGGCTTTTGAAGTGCATGAGGAGAGCCGATAGAGTTTCATAATAGGAACATAACACTGTGGCAGTAATTACTGTAGGTGAGCTGAATGCGGGCTTTATGCGCCACATCGCTGTTCTTAGGTAAAAATCCTCTAATCCTCTGAGTATGCTATTTAATCTAGTGGCTGGGTGACGCCTCTGTGCACTTCCAATTGTATGACATGCGGCGCATAAAGCCTGTATTCAGATGTGTTAACCATTGCGCCGCGCTCCATACAAGTGCAAATCGAGTTAGTTCTCTGTCTACACACCCGGCGCCTGTGTCGTTTACCCGGGGCTCGTTCTGTGTGTCTGCACACACTCTCAGCACACACAGGAGCTCCGAAAGGCCACATGTTAATCAGCTGTGAGTTGAACTTGCAGCAGAGAAAAGACAACAGATCAGCTCAATTAACACAAAAAAGAAAGTGGTGTCTACGCACACACTCACACACACGCCGCCTTATAGCCATTGCACCTGCAGCTGAAGGGGCATTGTTCCAGCAGCCCCCTCCTCATCCTCTCTCTCTCTCTCTCTCTGTGTGTGTGTGTCTCTCTCTTTTTGGAGGAAAGCTGTTTTGTGGCTGCTCTTTTCTCTCCTCTTTGGGCCTTGGCCTTTCCACGGAGCAACCCCTCCTCTCTCCCTTTGCCACTGGGTCGCTACTTTCTTTCCAAGGTGCGGGGCGCCCCTCGCCTGCCCCAACGCAAACACAGCTGACAGAGGGCTGCTCACGTGCCGCTCGGCAGGGCCCCCAAAATCCCTCCGAGTGTGCGAACGAGTGTGTGAGGATTGAGGATAGCTGTTGCCATTCATCCCGTTTCTCAACGCTGCGGATGTCTGTCCGTTTTCAATTGTCTTGTTGGATTGTTTCCAGATCACTCCATTGTGTGGCATGTTTTTATCACCTACTATCAGTTCATTGTGCTAATAAAGGTACACAGAGTCTTGCAAAAGCATTCATACCCCCTGAACTTTTTCACATTTTGTCACTTTAAAACCACAAACCTCAGTGTTATTGAAGGTTTTAGAAGATGCACCAACTGACTGGTGCATACTTGTGAAACAAAAGGAAGTGGAAAAATTGTTTGCTTTTTTTCTAATACAATTTTTAAAAGTGTGGCCTACATTTGTATTCAGCCTCAGTGAGACAATACTTTGTAGAGCCACCTTTGTTGCAACCCGAGCTGCAAGTCTTGGTCTGTACCTGTTGCACACATCCACAGACAGGAAGTTCTGCCGTTCCTCTACTAGATAGCTCAGGCTCAGTTAGATTGGAAGGAGAGTTTCTGTCAAAAACAATTTAAAAGTTTTGGTTGAACTTTGCTTTAGGCCTGGATTTTTAATAAGGCTTTAATACATTCCAGTCCTGGTCGCATGTTTGGGTCATTCTCTTACTGGAAAGTGAGTCTTCCTCCCAGTTTCAAGTGTTTTGCCACTTCAAGGTTTTCTCTTTGTGTATTTAACTGCATTTCGTAATGCTGTCCCTGGTGGAGAAAAGACACGCCTCATCATGACCTGTGCGTTGTGTTCGTCAGTCTTCATGATGATCGTTGTTCACTAAGGTTCTGTAAGGGTTCAATCATACCATCCCTGTTTAATCCACTTTAATCAAACTCTTGTTCATTTGCCTAGAAAGTCCAGATCGCTTGGTTTGGTATGAATGCGCAGTCGAACTCTAATGCGGAAAAAAAGTGAACTCTGGTCCTCCTAAAATCCTGGATTTCAGTTCAGTTCAAGTAAATTCTGGTGCATATGTGGATGCAAGTGGACCAGAGCAATCTATAGCACAGTGCATTCTGGGTAAAAACAACCAAAACAAACATGAGAGTCTAACGCTAGGGGAAGGAATGTGTTGTGGTGTTTTGCTACAGACCAACCTCTAATACCTGATGCTACTCCATTTTTCTTTACGTTTCGTAAGGAAGGAAGTCGTGCTTGAGTCTTCATTGTTTTTTGTGTCGCCTTCTTCTGTGATTCCTATTGCAGGGCCACCACAGGTGAGGGGGGCAGGGGCAGGTTTCAAAGGGTTTGGATCATCTAACTCAGTGCAGTGTGAAAGCAGCTGAAAATGTAACAGACGTTACAATTTCATTTAGGTGTGAAAACACCTCAACAAACCTCTGAGGCCTTCAGAGCTACTGGAGCTTTACTGGGATTAAATTACATACACGTATACTCAGACTGGTTTCTACAAATAGTGTGACTTCAAGTATCAATAGGTTGCGAAAGATTTTTTTTCCTTCAAGAATGTTTGTAAATGTACCATTTCCCTTCTATCTTACAATTATGCAGTACCTTGTGTTGGTCTCTCCCATAAAAACTCCTAGAAAATGCTTTGAAGGTTGTGTTTGCAGCATGAAAAGCACTAAATTTCTCATTTTATGGAAGTGAAATTGCAGCATGTCTGCCTCTTCTTTGTTGTTAATAGGATTTCCCCAAATACCTTCAAACTGAATTATGTGAAAGGAAAGAAAATAACTAAATGACTGATATTATGAATTTCTTATTGACCTGTTCGTTCTAACAAAGTACCTCCACTCCTCTCAGAAAATCACTGTGTCCTTGGCTCTAATGCCGTTTTTGCATTGCTCTCCTCCGTGACGCCCTGTCCCATTTGTCACCGCCGCCCCCGTATTGCTCATTCTCACTGATCATCCTATCACAGAGCTATTTTTCATATTTCTCATATCCGCTCCCCTTATCTCTCCTCCAACGTTGGGGCCAGACACGCAAAGCTAATACAGGCTCCCAATACGTGTGCAGAATCCAGTGACCGAAGATTACGGCCTTGTGAAATACGTATAGATTTCATACGTTATTCTGTGTTCGCTTGTAATAGGATTGGCCTTATCCCATTTCCAATAACTCAGGAGATGACATGAAAGTAAATGCTGCGGATCAATGGAGGAATGGAGTTCTATTCAGGACCTTAGATGTTACACAACGCATGAATTGGACCGGTGGTTGAACTGGTGTAATTAGCAGCATCACTTACGTTGCGATCATGAAATTTCAGCTATTTTTTTTTTTATCCACTGAGCAAAAGAAGAAGAGTAAAGAATGCTCTCACTGTGTTTATTGGACTGTCTGAGCCTGTTTGCCTGTGAACAAACAATTATATGCAAATGTCCGTTGTCAAGGCTGTGACGGATAGGCTGCTGCAGTTGCTGGTGGGGCGATTTTACTGGTATTCTAACCATGCTGCCTGCGTCTTTTACTGCCCTGCCGGGGTGCTCTTTCATGAAGACTCTGCCTGACTGCATCTATCTCCCCAGGTTAAAACAAACACAAAACGCCCGGCACCATTCAGCCTCCCAGCCAGGCCTGCTCGGCCTGCCCTCCTCCTTCCCTGGCTCCAGCAGTCCCGTCCAGGGGGCAATAAACTCGTTATCTCCTCCTCTCAGATCCTAATCTGATGGCCCGCCACACCGCGCGCCGCCAGGTGACCTGGGGTGGGGTAGGATGGATGGGAGGGGAGGTAGAAGTTCCCCCTCTTGAGCCTTTGCAGCTCCAAGTCCAGCTCCCCTCCACTCGCCTTTTAAATCCCTTCAGCTTTCCCTAGCTGTCAGCGGCATCTTAACCCCCCACCTTCTGAAAACCTTCCCTCGCCTGGGGCTCCGAAGGCCTCCTCCTTCTCTCCACCTCCTCCTCCCCTTGTCCTTTCAGCAATTAATCCTGCTATTGATCACAGTAAAACTTTAAAGGCTTGAAGGCTTCAGGCGGGCGGGTGGAGGACTGTTTAGTCCTGTGGGCGTACGAGGTCGCACTACTGATGAGCACTGTGCCTTACCTGTAACGTCCTCTTAGTTTAGTTTATTATTTTAGATATCTGCTCTCTCAAATTACGCACACAGAGCCTCGCAAAAGTGTTCATACTGTTCCATATTAACTTTTTCACATTTTGTCAGGATACACCGGAATTAAACATCTCTATGAAATACAGGTGGACATTTATCGCTTATCAGTTATTGTGAAGAATTTTGATTTATATGTGTCATTTCAGTCATTTAAGTTACTGATAGTAAATTAAAAAAAACTGACAGTATGATTGTAAATTTTATTAATATTTTTTCCATTGTGTTTTCCACGAGAGCATCAATAAATATTAGTAAATCTGAAAATATTTACTAATATATTTTCAGATATTTCACATTAGTTTACTAATGCACACATTAGTAAACTAATGTGTGCAGTTTACTGAAATAAATCACACTTTTTTAATTAAGTGTTGTCCTGGAGAAGCCTGTTTCACATGGAAATGGTATTCAAGAACAATATTTGTGTTTGTGGTGCTATGAATACTGTGCCATGCAGTCACAGCCATACAGTTACCTGAAAAATAAGCAATAAACAGTTTTTTATCATAAACCTTATTGTCCATATTGGCTAACACTACTATAAAATAATTTATTGTTTCAAAGGATTTTATATGTATTGTTAAGTGTAAGAAAATTAGATTGTTTTCAATAATTTTTATATACAAAAATTTTAGAAATGTAGTTCCGATTTATATTCAACCCTCTTTACACAGACAGTAGTTTGTCTTTGCCAGATTGGTGTAGTGAGTCCAGGTGTGTGATTTAATCTCAGTATAAATCCAGCTGTTCTGTGAAGGCCTCAGAAGTTTATTAGAGAGCGTCAGGTGGACATTTATCAAAGAACACAGCAGACAAGTCAGGGTGATGGAGGAGAAGTTTAAAGCTCAGCTAGGTTACAAAACTATATCTCAATATCTGTGCTCTTTATAATGAAGTGAAAATGTTTTAATCAACTGATTGATGATGATAAATCTACTTATTGGACGAAACGGCCATCAAAAAGAGACATACTTTATTTCATTAAATAAGTGTTTGAAAGGACTCATAGTATTAGTTTCATATGAATAAATACAATAGTCCCAGTCCAGTTTGACTGAATTTGTGGCAATTTTCAAAGAAGAATGGCCAAAAATGTTCCATCTCTCTATGTGCAAAGCTGGTAGAAAAGTTTACAAATGTGTAAAAGTTCAAATGGTCTGAATACTTATACAAGTCACTGCAAGATTCCCCAAATTAATATGGTCTGTAAAGCTGAGCAAAACAAAGTACTTGTTTGATCTTATTGCCTTATTGCTCTCCGTATTAGAAATGCTTTCGGCAGACTGGACTATTCTGGCAGGATTCCAGTCATTCTTCAATGCTTTATGAGCCTTTTGTAAGATCCTGACCCAAACTGCTTATTGTTCTTTTCATGCAGGGTAATAAAGACCCTCCAACATTTTATGGTGACCTAAAACCAGGCAGATTTTCCAATACTCTTTTGGCCCACTCTGCTTTAAAATATATTCACACTGTTTACACACCCCGACTAGTTTGTGCAGCTTCAAAAGTATCAAGGGACCAACCCACAAACCAGACCACCTTCTGTGACAGTGATATGTTACATCTGTGCTGCTGAAGTTTTAGCGCATGAAACGATCCCCCAGGTAGCCTTCATTTATACGGCTGTAGTCTGGAAGACAGCTCACAGCATTTCTACGCTGCTACCAATTCTCGCACTGCCTCACTGTTTCTATCCTCTTCCCTTGCAAATTTGAACTTCTCCTCTTCTTTTTCTGTTCTGTTTCTTGGTGAGGCTGTTTGCTCATTAATATTCTCAGAAACACCTCTGTGGCTTTCATAGATCAGCTGAGATTAAATTACACACAGCTGGACTCTGCTTACAAATTGAGCTGAGCTCTGAATGCATTTAGGGTATCAAAGTAAAGGGATTTGAAAACAAAAACATACAATACTTTAATTTTCTTGTGAAAATCTAAACAAATTAAAGAGAATGGTGTGTTTGTCACTTGTCAAAACGTCTCAGGGATGTGCTTGTTGCCTATGCTTTGACAGACGTTTTTTGAGAAACCAGAATCTTTGGGTGTGTTCACACCTGATAGTCTCGGTTTGACTGGGGACCAAAATTTAAGTATTTGTTGCATTTTCAGCTCATGAAGTACGCATTTACACTGTACTGTGTCAATCTATTCAAACCATTTTGAAAAACTTGTTCAACTCCTCACCTGTGGTGGTGCTGCACCAAGAACCACCAAAATAGAAACAACAAAATCCTCAGAAGACCAGCACACCATCCTTCTTCACAAAATGTAAATTAATATGGAGTTTTTAGTGGTTGTAGGATTTCTTTTTGGTCTACGGCTAAACACCACAAGCTCTTTCTGCCACTAGCGCTAGACTTATGCGTTTGTTTTACCCACAATGCCCTGCGCTAAAGTCCACTTCCTGCTTTTGGAGCAATCTCAGGTCTGCTTGCACCTAAGTTTGCATTCAAACTGCACCAGAGATCACTTCTGTTTTGGTCCTTTCTATTGTGCATTCACAAGTCTCTAAACGAGCTGGACTTTCTAGCAAACGAACTAGAGTTCAATTAAAGTGGACCAAACAGGGCTGGTGTGAATGAACCCTCAGCCACTTGTGTTCACATTAGCCATTGCCTGCTCTTTCTACTGAGCTGCAGCTGCCTCAGATTGGGGCTCAGGTTTGAGCATCCTGTTCTGTTTTCATGATCCGTGTTGATCTCCAGGTAAGTCTTTCTGTGTGCACACCATGGTGTGGATTTATGACGGCAATTGTGAAGGTTCAGTTCTGAGTAATCTGCCTCACTGTATCATCACTGGGAAATCTTTTAGGGGGTTTTCCTTGGTGATCTGTGTGTGCGAGTCGGTGCTTGTCCATGCCTGGTGGCGACACAGTCCCCCTCTGTGCCGAGTGGGGCTGAAGCTGAGGCTGCAGTCCAGCTCCAGGTCTTTGATGTGAGGAGTGAGGCAAGCTGTTTGGGTGTTTGGGCAGGAGCTGGGACAGACGGGGGCAGAGTGTGATGGAGTGATTACTCTCCTTGCTGCTCTCCTGTCTGCCCTGGCATGAATGCCCCGCTTCATCCACCCTAAAAGGCACATTATTGGACCGAAGAGAGTGGGATATCCTGGCCACTGACCCCAGAGTAGGGGTCAAGGGGAACAGAGGGGCAGATGAAAGGGAGTGTAATTATGGGCAAAAGACAAAAAGAAACCTTGTCTCCAAACAACTATTTTGGTGGGAAGGGGGATTGTGGGGAAGGGGGAGTACGATTGAGATCAAGACATTTTCCCTGGCAAGTTATGTCCTTATCGCTGCCGCGGCCCCATCATGTGAAGCTGAAGACCAGCTCTCATTGGCAGAGTTGTGGTTCTTATCTGATGGGGATTGGCTGAGGCCTGCGGGCACAGGAAGTGACAGCATGGTTCCCACAGTCCCACCCCTGAGAAAGAATTAGACGGTGTTAATATACGTGTGGAGGGATGTGTATACGGTATCCATGTCTCCACATATTTACCCTTTAGCGTCAACGATAGAACTGCGTTTTCTTTTGTTCGTCTTTCCCTGCACTTTTTTTCATTTTGCTCTTCATGTACTGTTTTAGGGTTTGAATATTCTTTGTGAATAAATATATCAAGGATTTAGAGATTTAAGCAGAAAATAATATATAACCTTTTTTCCTGACCAAAGATGACAAGAAAACAACCACACCCTGCATGCCTCCACACAGTCTCTTTGCTCGGTTATTCAACATAATAAATCATATAAAAGAACATTAATTTCAGGGAAAGGGTTGAAGGATTCAATTATCAAGTATTCTCAAGTTCTTACTGATTTGACAAAAATTAGAATTACCAAGAAAAAAACAGGATAAAATTTCTCTGGGGAAAAAAAAAAACGTGCAAGTCCTGTTGGATGAATTATTTAGCTGATCTGCTGAAGAAGCTGAACTGTAATGTAAACAGGAAGAAAGTCATTAAAGTGTAAATTAGCAGAAATATTAGAAAAGCAAAGGGTTTTGAAGAAATACTCGACCACATGCCTTAGTATCAATAAGTGGCAAAAGTTAGTGTGGAATAGTGTTAAAATAAGATGAAATGCGTGAAGTGGAAGTAGCTAGCTTTTAGGCTGATAGCATCTTATGTGCCAGCATAACCTAAACACTAACATCAGACATTATGCTGACATTACCACCTTTGCTATAGATAGTCAGCATTGATGAACAAAGCCGGATGAACAAATTGTGTAGACCTTTGATACGGTTGTTTCTTAGAAACATCTGCAACTTGCTTCTATATTAGATGCTGTTTTACATCATGTGGGATTTCCCTCTAAATATGGGAGGTTTTTACACCTTTGTAATCAGGTTCAAGGTTGCTACATCTGAACACCATCTGGGCTTTTTTTTTTTTTTTTGGTTTATAAGCACCATAAGAGGATGTAGGATGAATATAAGCATTGCAGAACATCAAGTGTGCTCGTCATGTGCCACGATTTTTAAGCAATGCCTCTGTGATTATTGAACTTAAAATGAGCCATAAAGTTTTACTTTTGAAAAATATTACAGTATTAATTAAAAATATATGTTAATCCTTAAAATAATAAGTTGAAACTGAATTTTAAGTATTCTGTGTTAGACTTTGAATTATTCAAAGCTAAAGTGTATTTCAGTGCGATTGAAGATTGAAAACATTTATTTTTGAAGTATCATATTTTATTTTCTAAAGATCCTTAGGCAGGCATTGATGTGACACAAAATAACTGAAACCATGACAATCTCTTGGCACTGCCAAAATCAGCCTGTTTTTAATTTTACTGATTTAAAATTAAAACAGAGACGTAGGAAATGTTTTATGATTTACCTTCAAAAGAGGGTTTCCACATTTCTGATCAAATTGGGAACATAACTGAGTCTAACTCAAAAGTGTGGCAGAAAGCAATGAAGCGTTTTCCAAATGCCTGTGTAATGTATTTTCTTATGTTTCAAAGAAAAAAGCCCATAATTCCTCTCTTTAGTTACAAACAGATAGACATACAAGACAGAAAGATTTACTTATAAGATTTCCAAGTGATAAACAGACAGGTGGGTGGAGGATGCTGTTTCTGGGTCGTAATTGTAAGTCTCAACTAATTCATAATAAATAAGAAACTCCTCAGGGAATTGATTGTTTTAATGTCAATGATATGATCAAATCTCTTGCCAAAATTAGGAGGGTTTTTATGTAATATCAGAGTGTGTCATTCTGTTTTGAGATATCCTCACTATGTGACCAAACCAAAACAAAACAAAAAAGTAAATAAAATAATGCGCTCATAGAGAAAATGGGTGACTATGCTGTTCATGTCAGAATGATATTTTGTGCACATTCACTGTCAAAAACAGGAACACAATACAGTTTAAGCACATTTTTCTCTAAAATCAGTAGTTCTGAAATTTCTGAGAATTTAGATGGGGTTGCACTTTGTTTTTACGATGACTGTGTATTGAAATGATTGATGTTGCTGCCTCATTGATACGCATAGAAAAGCAGAACATTTTCCCAGAGCCTAAAATGACTGAATCTAAATGACGGTCCACAAAACTCGTTTCTGTCAGATCCCTATAAGAAAACGTGCCAGGTGCTCCAGCTCCACATCTACGTTTATTCTGAGCTTAACGCGTTTCTGTGGAGTAAAATGTAAACAAATTATTGGAAATGTGAAGTGAAAACCGTGTTGCTCCATCAGATAGGACCATTTTCAGGGCCCATATTGTTCTTTCAGGTTCACAGCTTCACGCTCCATTTGCTACTGCAGTTATCATCCGTCGCGGTTGTGCGGGTAAATCACAAGTAGAGAGAAAACACTTTGGTTCAGGAAGGACTTTCCCTTTTTATAAATCATTTTGAGAACAAATGCTCATCATGCTTGCCCTCCAGAATTCATGTGTTTTCTACTTTAATTAGTATTATAGTTTGTCTTTTCAGTAGCACACCTCTCTACTTTCAAAAAGTTACCATTTTATTGCTACAACTTATTAGGATCTCTACATATAAACAATAATGGTCTTAATTAATCCCCTGCTTACTGTAAAAGGCCGCTGCATTGCTTTTCTTCCTCTTCTGGCTCATTTCTTTGAAAAACTTTATGGTTTAATGGCTTTTTCTTAAAATTTCTACAGTGAAAGTTCCTGAGTCATTTAAGGATGCAACAATATAAACATCTTCCTATCATGATTATATGAGTGTGTGCTTGCAGATTCATCAGTAGAACCACTGTGAATATTTTGTTAAAATATGTTTAAAATATGTGCTTTAGTCTTAATACAAGCTTAACATTTTTATTAGCATCTTAGCATCTTGTACAGTTACTCTTGAATATAGGAGTTATTACTAGTTGTAGTAGTGATTATAATATTAATGTTTGCAGATATTGAACCATGGCGACAGATTGTCGTATTTTTAACTACAAATTCCTTTTGTCTTGAGACAGAGACCCTGTATTCAGTAATTACCTGTATAATTAAATGGAAAATTAAAAATAAATCAAATCACCAAAATAACTTAAAGATTAGGAAAACTAGTATTTTTTAAATGTAGTTCAATTGGAATAATCCGAGATCCCCCATAAGAAAGGGTTTGCACAAATTATGTCTTAATTGTTGGAGAGACTTAGTTGAACAAATGATGAATAGTAAAATGTTTATGTGAAACTAAGGTTTCTGCCAAGCATCCCTCATTGCACTAAAACCATTTATAATGTTTTTACAAGTGTTGATTACCAAAGTTAACAATTTAACATCTGCCTTTTATTAACTGAAGACTACGCACTTAATATTCAGACTGCTGTGCTTTGGAGACGATTCTGTAAGCTACTGAGCTATTTACATCAACTCATAATTATTAGCTTTAATATAGGTGATATTTCCCTTAACACTTTTATTTTGAAGGTTTGTTTGAAGTTGTGCTGTTCTGCTGCCTTTTACAACTTAAGCAATTAGAGAAACAGCAAAAGACATTGTTTTATTACAAATTTTACAAGCTAATAAGTTAAACAGACAAACCAGATCATTGAATACGTCAGGCTGAGCGTTAACTAGCTTAGCATTAGTTGCTAGTCATTTAGTGAACTGAGGCAGAGCATTTTTCTTCCGTGGGTAAAAACAAAAACATTTCCCAAAACTCTTCATAGCAGAGTTGCTAAGTTCAAAACAAAATTAGGTGATTCTGTGCTATTTGGTGGTTGAAATTACTTCGACTTCTGCTTGTGTCTGTGGTAAAATGTCTGAGGCCTCAGATACTTTACTCTGGATAATTTTTAGGGTTCATTTAGGGTACAAAAGCTAGATTCCATTAAACAAAGTTTAATTACACAATCTACACAGTGGCTGTTATTGATTTTGAGATTAACATAATCAAAATTTATAGAAGAAAGATTTTGAGCATGAATAAAGCAGGAACGGGCTGAAACATTTGTAGCTCGTGGTTTTCTGACATATTTTACCTCTTCCTCTCAGTAACAGTTCATCAGCTCACATTGCAACGAATAAGCAAAGTCAGGACACAGCTGGGCAAAGAAAACGAAAGCGACTTTACTATTGTTGTGGTTTTTGCGCAGAGAAACACAAATAGCATTCATTTTTGAGACTATATTTTCTCTTATTTTGCAATATGTTTGGGTTAGTCTTTCTTAAAAAACAACGATTAATAAAATTCCCTAAATTAAACAATGTTAGATCATACAGAGCACATATGAACTTAGATGACACTGTGACATGTTTTAGTCAGCTTTAAAATAGTATATTTAAATTTCAGAGCACATTATATTTTCCTTTATACTTTTGTTTTGAAGGTGAGAAGGAGGTTTTGTTTCATTTCATCTTCTGTTTTGATATTTTTAAGGTTGTAGATACTGTTCATACTTGCAAATAAAGTTTCGTACGAGTAGATTGACTAGTTTAAGCAAACTTTAAAAAATCAGACCTGCTGTTCACAATTTAAATAGACTAAACATATAAATGTGAAGACCACAGTACCCAGATAGGGTTGTATTAGTAATTGGATTTCAAATGGTGATAACCCACTAAGCTGCAGAAATGTTTAGCGCTTTTCTTGAGATGTGTTTTGATTATATGAGGATTCTGTGTTGTGTAAATGGGTAATCTGAATCTGTATCTATGTGCTGCATTTTTATTGTGGAAAAACCAATATGGTCTCTGTGATCATTTTTGTGGTGAGAAATGTAAATAAAAGCAGCAGCGGCAGAGTGTGAGCCAACCACACAGTTAGTAAATATGACATAGAATAATTTAAAGGATCGTCAAAACTTAAAACTATAGAGCGATGTGGAGTTATGACAGTGTTCCCTTTTCACACATGGAATATATGAGCCTGCACGCTCCGTTCGACTGAAAAGGTCTCTTTTCATGAATTTTTCTTACAGCTATCTCCAAACATAATAGAACTCTTATGATTACAGCTCCAACGCTCACATGATCTTTGCCACCTTGTGCCTGGAGACCAAAAAGAGGTAAACAGCACTAATGGCAAAGCAGTAGCTTGTCTACTGTAAAACGCATCACTGGTAGATTTAAGTCCTTGCTGTAAATAATGACGATAATGAGTTTGAGGAGATCAAATTTCCCAGTTTTTGCCTTCATCTTTATAATTAAGTCGCAGGAGAGAAAAATTCAGTTCCATCCTGACAAAAGCAACATGTTGGGGTGGGGCTCTCACTTTATTCCTGGAGAGAGGTTTCGCGCTCGTTAATCAGTGGCAGTGATCCAAATAAAATATCAAAACGTGTTGAAGTACGGGTTGTGATCTTGGATGTGGTTTCGCAAATATCCTTTTGGTTGAGCAGCAAACTGTGGCAAATCAATGAAAAGAGAGGACAGAAACCTCTTTGGCCCTATTCATACCGCGAGGGTAACTATTTTTACCACCGATCTGATATAAGAAGCACTAAAGTCGATTCAAAATGAGTCCTTTTTCCGTTCACTTTCTATTTTTATTTTCTCTGCGTAAGAGATGGCCACGGAGATAACAGGCTGATGCAATGAAACGACAATGTTCTTAGACAGCAGTACTGTGGATGGGGATAAAATCAGTAAAATCTGGGTCTCTGCATGTTGTTTTCCAATTATAATACCCCACAGCTATTTACACACTTTTTGTAGCCACTAACCAGCTTCTGGCATTAATCTGAATGGTAATCTTACTGCTCTTCCTATCACAAGTAGTAGAGTTTATTTAAACTGATTGGCTTCCTGTCATGGAAAAAGCCCGTAATTGGAGAACATTCAATTCAATTCACTTCAGTTCAAAGTGAATTTATTTATCCCAAAGGGAAATTGAATGTTATAACTGACGTCATCCAAATATCTCAAAAATAGTGGAGGATGATACTGTGGATTAGAAGGATTATGTAAAATTAATCCTACTTAATTACTAAATTAATCCTACATACTGTAAGTGTGCTATAAGGTTTGTGTCAAACCCATTCAGCAGGATGAATGACGGCCTGCTTTGTCTGTTCAAGAACTGTTTTGATGTTTGTTTGGCTGAAATGAAATGAAATTCTTCATTAATCCATCCTCTTCCTTGTACAGCACCATGATGCAGCCACCACCGTGTCTGACAACATCTCTTTGGCTGACTTGCTTCCTGTTTTTCAAGGGACTAGTTTTATCAACCAACTTTTTTTGTGCTGCACTCTGTTATTCTCCACTCAGAATGTGAGCTTTTAGTGTAATCTTTTCAATCAGACACTTTCCTCAGAGATATTTTGCCAACTTATGGTGTTTAAAATGAATGTGGCAAGAATCAAATTATTTTATAATTACTTGTTCTCTTAATATTAACATTGGTATGTTATTTAAGAGAAAATAATATACCAATGTTTAAAAATATATTGGTTCAAGCAGATGAAACAATTGATGGTACAATTCTGCTGTGATTAATAAGTATGGCTGTTTTCTTCATAATATTCTGGACCTTCGAACGGCTCAGATTCTCTCTGCTCGTCAAGACCTGATGATGCTCCTCTGGTTATCTTCCACCTGGCGTGGTTCCTGCTGAGCCAGTTCTTCGGTTGACCTATGTGGCTGCATCACACGTCTACTGGAAGTTACACTGCCACCAAAAAAGCTCCGAGCTATTTAAACATTTATGAACTTTCTTTTTCAGACACTCTTTCGACTTTCCCATCGCTCTTCTGGTGTTTGCGTCTCAAGATTATCTTTTACAATTAGAGGTTCTCTTTTCTGTGTTTCACACTTATAACCTCTCCCGCTTTAGCTACAATCTGGTGCAGGGATGATGCTTCCAAAGCAGCTACTTTCTTTGGGATTAATTCTTTGAAATTTGTCCAGCAGAGGTGAGGAAAGCGAATAAAGGTTTTGGTTTTCAGCTTCAAAACTTTAGTATTTGTTGCATTTTTGTCCTATCTGATTAGTCTCAGTTGGCAGGAAGGTTTTACCGCTGACTTCAGTCTCGCTCCTATCTCTCTGATGCCACCTGCGCCTACGTGCTTCGAGACATGCGCTGCCTCACGCACACATTCCTCATCCTCCTCACCCGGTCTTAAAGGAGCCGCATCCTCCGCTGTTGTTCGCTGTCAGAGGCAAGTTATGGCCATTTCCAGAATGGACTAGTCTGCCGTGAATGGCTAGTGTGATCTGGATATTTGACTGGGAAGCGGCTGATAAATCCTGGGTTATGTGCCCCCAGTAAAATGGGTTTAGCAACACATACAGAAGCTTTGTGGGTTGTCTGTATGGACCTCTGTGAATTTAAATTATGCTTGAAAGTCTTGAATTTGTAGCAGTGGCTTTTTTCTTGTTTGGGACTAAATGTCCTTCCTAAATATACATAAAAGCTATTTATGGAATAGATACAAGTAGGGAAACGTCATGGTGCGTTCACGACAAAAGTGTTACGCGAGTCAAGAACGAGTCCAAAGCTTGAAGTTTGACGCGTGTGTTTTCCGTTGGATGCTCTTGACGCTTCAAACGCTCAAAACGCCACAAACGGTTCAAATCTTGCGGCGCTAGATTTGAACGTGACGCGCCTCCACATAGACTTTAAATGTAAACCAGACGTGCCTGACTCTCAAAACGTTTTTGGTGTGAGCGCACCATTAAGTTTCTGAAATGGCCTACCCAAAGCCCTGATGTCAGCCATTTTAAAAACTGTGGATCATGTTTCAAAGCAACCGGTTTTAAAGAAAATGTTAGCTCAGCCTGAAAAACTGTTAAGTCAGAAGCCGCATGATCTAAGTGAAACTTTTAAAAGAACTAAATAACCAGTATGTGTGTATTTCAGCCTGCATGTATAATTCTGACCCTGTGTGGATTACAAAATCCACAGTAAATCCCAACTTGTTCACCTAACTCCTGTTTTAACCACCATTGCCACTGAGTGTGTAATCATTCCACCCTAGAAAATAAAATAATCTGACCTTCACGCTGATATTTTATGCAAGCTGACCACAACTTCTTACTTGCTACATGACGTCATTATTTCCTTCGACAGTTTGACAACAACTCATTCTTTGTGCTTGTTTTGTCAAGAGCGGCCAAAAGCTGGTGGGAACGGTCTTAAAGCTCGAGGTGAGAGAAAGCCTTTGTAAAGTGGGACACGGCCCCTGGCGATGCTTGTTTAATCATTGAAAACAGTTTAGTCGTCCCACGTCACACTAAGCCACTAAACAAGAGTCAGTTCATATTTTACAAGTCCTCTTTAGATTTAATAGAAAATAGCAGTGACAGTGTGAATAGAAAAACAGAGCGCCTTTAATAAAATCTTCAGTGATAACCAATATGTGATTGTGCAAGGGTCAAATTTTACTGCGTCTGCTTCTTGTACTACGTTACACTGATTAAGCAACCGCTTAGCACAAGTTTAAGGGCAAGATCCCACAGACAGGCAGGCAGACGAGCATCACTCATTTGCTTCTTGGGGGATGGGTGTTTAAGGTTTTCTCACACTGATGAAGGTTGACATCTGTTCTCACATTAACTTATCTTCAAAGCGGATGTGTTGTTGGTTTGCAAGTCAACTAAACCGCAAGAGAGAAAATAATGTGCCCAGCCTCTAATGCAATTTGGTAAGTTGTCCACATAAAAATTGACTGTAATTAGAAAAATCTGACCATGCAAACTGTATTTGTATGAGCTGCAGCCTGTGCAGTGGATTTTGTGCATCTTGGACTGAAAATGCAAACTTACTGTGAGTACATACTTGTTAATTCATCCACACGTTTCACTTGTAATTCTTAAATTCACCGTAATCTCATTTCACACAGCAGTGAAATTCAGTCCCAATCCAACTTTTTTTTATTTTTTATTTTGCCCTTGGTAGTCTAAATGGCCAAATTCTGATCGTATTTCATCTGACTTTTACCGCATCTTAATTCTGCACCAGAAGAAACTGGACTCAGTAAATCAGGACATAAACAATGATTGAAATTTATAATTATGAAATTATGAAAGAAGTTTGTGTCACTGAAGCGCATCACATCACAATCCCACCACTTTTGGCTCCAACTACCAATCCAAACAGACTTCTCCACAGAAATTGCAGTCAGTGCTCCACAAAAGGCCATCGCTAGTAGTTGTGCTTCCTTTTGTTTCGCTTCCTTCATGTTATGATCTTGTGACGATACTCTCAGCTCCCATTGATCAATAACTTTCATATCAATTCATAAACAGCTCCATCTATTATTACTTCTGCAATCAGTGCGCTGCTGTGTGATGTCAAAGTTTTTCTTCTGCGCATACGACTTGCTTTGAGGTCATAAACCGCTCACACAGCAGCCTGATTACAGTAGGATCATCCAGTTCTTAAAATTGGGCATCAGGTTAACGACGACCTGCTGCTGCTGCAGCTTTACTAAGGAGTTAAAGACTGATTTTTAATTGCTCAGTCAGGAGCTGAATCACTAACTGTTTGCATTATCTAACACTTGACTGATCTGAGAGCCGCAAGCCGTGTGCTTCAGGTAGTGCTTGTTGTGACACCTCTGGGCCTCTAACAGGTTAGATGTAGCCGGAGGGAATGAGTCCAGTCTGTCTGGGTCCACATGAAGGCTTGTGCTGCGTTCTGGAGGGCAGATTTGGGACCTCACCTCATTGACTAAAGGTGAGCACTCTCCCCTAAATGATGGATGGAGGTCAGAAAGGTGTGGGGGGGCTTCTCCTGCCCACCCAGAGGATACTTTATAGGGGATAGGAGGAGTGCTGCCACAGGCTGTATTACCAGTTCAGGGCTCGGATTCCTGGCCAAGATTCATGATTGTCCTTTACTGGAATGTGGTCAAGTAAAGGTAAAACTGTGTTTGTGAGTGTGTGTGTACTGGTATAGTTACCCTAATTAGGACAAGTTCTGGATTATTTACTAATCTTCTGAAGACTAATGGGTCTTATAGGGACGAAAACCCGGTCCCAACACGGTGTACCCCCTTGTTTATGGTTAGTGGTTACATTTAGAGGTAAGGTGTGAATTAGGTTTTGGTTAAGGTCAGGAATAGACTAGTAATGGTTAAAGTTTAGGGGTATTGTCAGAGTTAGGCAAAAATGTAGTTACCTAAGTGAATGGATGTCAACACAAAGTCCTAATGTGGGTAGAAATACAAACGTGTGTGTGCGCACACAAAGTACATAGAGGTGAGCTTGTGTGAAAGGCCAGATGTAACTCTACATTTATGCGTTGCTACACTTGTGGATGTATTTGCTGTGCTCTGTGGATCTTCCACTAAACCCGGATTGAGACCTGACACTTTAGGAGGACTTAGTGGGAGCACAGAAAGGCGGTCCAGAGCCTGTCTTGTAAAACGTACAAATTTGTTGAGAGGCAGAGACGAACCGGCATTAGGCAGGAACATTGGCCTGAGCAGCTTTATTACTGCCAGAGATTTACGCTCCACTTTATTCCCCCACTGTCACTCGTAAAGCTAAAAGAGAGAAGAAGTGAGGGAGTGGATGATATCGGAGCACGGCCTTGTGTGATTATCGAAATGAAACAGGAAATCAGTGGGACTGCTTGGCAGGGATGGCACACTGAAGCTGAATGCACTGATGTGGAGTGATATTTATATTATTTCTCATTTCACCCAGAGCCAGTGTACCAAGATACCTGCTTTCTAAGGAAACCTGATTTCATTTATCCCTATTGGAAATGTAATAGAAAGGTACAACTATACTGTAACTGCATTATGCAACACAACAACAGCTGGATTATGGTTAGATCTGTTCTAACATCTTCTGTCACACTCAGACATGCATCACCTTGGAAAGGTAGTCAAAGCCCTTGGACTTTTTCACGTCATGTTAAAGATAATCTCACTACAGGGTCTTGTATTGAGATTTTGTGTTTAGAATAACTCAACACATTATTATGAAAATGATGGAAAATTACCAAATCAAGTTTTTTAACAAATACAAATCTGAGAAGTGCTTTGTTTATTTGCATTCAGACCCCTTTACTTTGATGCCGCCAAAGAAAATCCAATGCAATATGTTGTTTTCACCGGACACCTAAGTACCATCGTCTGCAGATGGAAAATCTACAACACATTTTCAAACAGAGGTGCCTTAACAAACGGCGCAAGCAGATCAGCTGTTTCCCCATTTTTTAAAGTGTTTCTACTTTTCTATTTTTGAAAAAAATTGGATTACTCTAAAAATTAGAGCGTCTCTGTTCATTGTCATTGTACATTTTGAACTTGCAAGCAAAACATAACTATTAGAAGTAATTGCTAAATATTTGACCCACTGTCCTTCAGCTCACAGTTGTTTTGATCCAACTCGCCTCATAAAAGGCAATGTGATCTCTCTAGTTGGACGATTTACAACGGAGAGGAAAGGTTAAACGAAGGAGAGTGCAGGTTGGAGGGCTGTGTATTTTTCCTGATTTGCTCTCTTATTTTACAACATAATCATTCACTCATGATTGCAAACTTTCAAAGACATGGCTACCTGGTTAGCCTGATTGTCTAGGCAAGGAGCGCAACAATAAAGAGGTCCCTTATAACTTTTGAGGATCTACAAAAATGAACAGCTCAGGTGGGAGACTCTGCTGAAAGGACCACTATCAGTCGTGTGCTTCAGAAATCTGGCTCCATCCTCTGCTCAGACCACACTTACTGGTTTACTACCATCTCCATTTTCACCGCTCGAGACTGGGGTTCAAGTAGGTGCTGGACAATAAATCAATAAAACTATATACTGCAATAAACACATGATCAATATCAATAGATAAAATGTCTGATAGAATATTGTGTGAATTCACTGAGCTCTGATCCAGAACCGCACAGCATTCTGGGAGATCTAGGCAGAGAAAAGGCTTTAGCAACTCCACCTCTCATGTCCAGCTAATCAAGATTGGTGGCGTCAACTAATTCACTCACGCTTTGGTTACCTAGCAACAACTTGTTGGGTAACTTGCGCAGCAGCAGTTTCAGATTTTGCCACGGTGCCTCATAGCTGCTTAAAAATACGAGGCACAGAGTGGTGAAGACTGTGGGTAAAACAGGAAAGGTCACACTACCAGTTCGGCAGTATTTCAGACATTTATAACAAAAAACAAGACAATAATTATCGATATCGACTGCATATGTTTTTCAGCCATATCAGCCAGTCTGAGGTTTTAGTTTATCTTCTAACAGGACAATGACTGGAAACACACAGCCAGAGCTACAGTGACGGGGTTTACACCCAAACATGTTCACGTGTTAGACTAGTCCTGGATCCAAATGACAATATGTGTCAAGACTTTAAAAATGTGCCCACGAAGACGATGGACGAATTCTATCCAGTCTCTCTAAGCTTCAGCTGTTTTGCAAGTGTATCAAACTTTAGATGTCAAAGCTGGTACACATATACCCCAAAAAGAAGAACCAATGGTGATTCTGTAAAGCACCGACTCAGGATGCACATCAAAATGTTCAGATTTTTATTCATAAAATACTGTACAACTCTGTGTCACATCCCTTCAGCATCACAGTTAAGCACCTCTTTATAGTCAGTTAAATACATTTAACTTTGCAGTAATAGGGGAAAGTGCCGAGGGTGTGAATACTCTTGGCAGGCACTGTAAACAATCTCTGCTTCTCTCTCACACATACACAAATATACATGCACTCATGATTGTAACGTCTTCAGGGGACAAATCCTCTGGGGATCTCACTCTGTTAAAAGAAATGCTTTGACAACTTTGGGAGGAATTTGAAGAACTGTCCTGAGGAGTGTTTCTGAGAAACCAGATAAGATAAACCGATGGAGGAGTTCAATGAGGCATTCAGGGAGATCGACCCTTATGATAAACTAGTAGATAGGGAGAGGAAAGAGGTGATAGATAGTACAGGTATGTGTAAGGTAGTCAGATTTAGCCGATGCAGCTGGCAGGTTTTGTGTACTAGATTGTTGTTAGATTGTGGTATCTATCTGAGCAAGATAGATACAAAGTGGTGGCAAGAATCGCTCCTGAGCCGAGCTTGAGCTTGTTTAAGGGGCCATCCGCCGTGGCTGTGCCACGCTTGGCTATGTGGGCCCCCCTCTCTTGGACTGCAATGTAAGATCACATTGATCTGGCCTGACAAGGCGTTGAGTCTTATCCCCGCAGCGCAAGCTTAGGGGTTGACGCCACCGGCTGAGGAGGATAGCAGCGGAGGATAAGATGAGGGAGAGGCGAAGATCCGCTGCTTCATCGGCCGCATTAAGAGATGGGAGGAATCTAAAGTGTAAAATCGGCCTCTTTTCGCGATCAGTTGGGATTTAGCACTGGTTCGTGGCAGTCGGCGCTGGTGCTGAGTTCTCTCTCCTGACAGGGTAATCGCCCAGAGGCTTAGCGCCACAGGAAGAACAATACCTCCCACTTTCTCTCATCTCATCTCACCATGATCTGGACAAAATACACGTCCGCGTCGACCATATCTGCGGGAGAAAAGCAGCCGGGGAGAGACAGGAGAGTGACAGGTCGAGGCCTGAGAAAAAGCTTAGAAGTCCAATGTGCTGTCAGTGAGGTGCAGGCATGAAGGAATGTTTGTGTCTTGTTGTGTGTTTGCATCCCCGTCATGTCTGCCTATGTTATGTCTCCTTTTCTGGAAGCTGCTTGAGTGCTTTATTAGACTATATGTCTGCATGCATTTTATTTAATCAGTGTTTGCAGGATACCTGCACCCAGATAATTTGCTCATAAATGTATGTGAAGCAACAGCGTGAAACATCATAAGGGGGGGGGTCAGTGCTAATCTGCCTCAGATTTTAGTGTCTAGAATCCCTCCTGTTCCCATTAAAATTGTCCCAAATAAAGCTGTATCTCTGACACATGCAAATGAAGCAACACAGCAGTAAAAAAAAAAAAAAAAAAAAAAGATCAAAAGATGTGAAAGGCTGCTATTACAGTAATCTACCTCAGCGGAGATGAGAGGCTTTTATCTGGCCTAAATTAACTAGCTGATCTGAGGTCCGTCATCAACTGGCGGATCAGAAAGCGTCAGGTAGCGCTGCGCAGTGCTAATGTGTTTCCAACATAAAACACTAAAAAACAGCCGGCAGTCTGCTTTTATCAGCTCTCACTTATGCCGAGTAAACTCATTTTAAATCTTTCTATCTACAGGCTGCTCTTTGTGATGTGTTGCATGTGGTCTGAAAGCAGCCAGGAGGGTTTATCACACAGAAACGTGGAACTGCTGAACTCGTTGAAATCACAGAGAACAAAAAGATCTGAATATAAACGGCTTCACCACTGTCTGGGCTCCACGCTCATTTATTGCACTGGTGCCACTTGTGTGCCTAACTTTTTCACTTAATGGTACCATCATAGCATTTCCTCGTCAAACATAGTTGAATCATTTTTGTTATTGTCACATCACAACTGCAAACACTAAAGTACTTTGTTTTGATTTTATGCGATAAAGCAGCGTAAAATTGTTAACTAAAAGGAAAAGAATACTTGTGGCTTACAATTATAATTCCCTCTATTTTTACATCTCCGAATATACTGGGAACTTATCAATGACGGTAAATGGTCAAAATACCAGTAAAAGCATGCATTTATTATTATGAAGTGCATAAATATTTTTCACAAACCATTTTATTATGGCAATGTAAATAAAAATCCTTTTTTCAAAATGGATTTGCCTCTTCCGTTATTTTATTATCTTCCTCATTACCGATCAGAAGCTAATTCATAAGTGAATGAAAATGATTTGAAATTTAATTATTCTATGAGTACAAACTTTTTGGGCTTAGCTGTACCTGAGCCAAGATGTTCATGGGCCGCACACAGAAGGAACTGTTGTTACATTTCCCCTTAGTGAAAGACAAACTTGTCCTAGCATCCAGTCAGTCCAGTGCTTCTTGTTCCCGTATGTTTTTATTCCTCCACAGGGTTTGTGTTGGTGTTGATCAGAGGATGACTAACACTTGCATTTTTCTTGCACTGCCTTCCTTTTCTCCTCCATCCCAGACATCCTCTTCACAAAGTCAGGGTTTTAAACGAGGAAAGATATTTTTGTCTTGATGAATCTGGGTCTTGTAGTTATCTCGGTGTTAACAGTTTCAGGTGTCTGACTAAGAAACAAACAAGGTTGTACATCACTGTGTGTCGCCAAATCACAACTATGATACTATAAAAGCATTTTTGAAGTTAATCTGTATCTACCCTGTGCCAGATTCCCATCAATAAAACCGTAATATTTGCTCCTCCAGTAATACATCAAAATTTAAATCAAAAGATTCTGAATTGAAGTTACATTTTCTTCCAAACTATTTGTAGCTTGTTGTTTATGGGTACAAATCTTACATTTGAAGTGAACTTGATAAAATCCCATGAAAAACTTCATGTTGTACTTTCTTTTTAAGGACTCAGGGGTAGTGCATTTCAAAGTGGTCCTCTGTTTTATCTATTGAACATACTACAGAGTTGTTTAAAGCCACCATCAAATCTCGGCTTGTGTAAACAGCAGGTCCAAACAGAATAAGGTTTTGCCAACTATCTGGGTTATTGTGAAGTAGGCCTGGGTGTTTAAACCTGAGTCAAATGCACTGAAGTCACTGAAAAAATAATAATACCTCCACATAACAGAAATGGCAGATGAAGCTCTGTTCTCACCATAGCAACTGTTTTTTTTTTTTTCCAAACAATTTGATTGGCAGCAAACTTCATTCGTTGACTGACCTGGATGGATTTTTGTCAACAAGAACATCTCAACCACCATTTTCAAACCGTAGTAGTTACCAAGTTGACAGTCAAACCTTGAGGTCCAAACTCCTTTATCAGTTGTGACTGAAGAGCGCATGCAATGTCAGTTGGATGGACCAACCCACAGCGAACAAATAGGCCAATAGATTGGTCACTCAATCTATTGGCCTCCCAACACACCTGCACACAATGACAACATCAGATCGTTGACCACAGGTCCTTTGCGCTCACAGCCTGCCCACGTTTCACACACCCCTCCATGTTCCCGCCCATATTCATGCTCACGTAGTGATAAACACATTAGAGACACAACCGTATCAGACATTAACCAGCTAGATTGACACTTCACAGTGGAGAAATGACTTAGGTAAACTTTATGTAGAGTTAAAAACAAAGTTATACCTTAGAAAACTGGACTAAATAAGTAAAATACATATAGAATGTGTAGTTTTATATGTATATATTTGTAGATGAGCAATTACATGTGTTAGTTGGTGATGTCTCATGCCGACTTTTAGTAGAGCCAGTAGCAAATATCCTCACTAATTAACCAGCTAGGTTGACACTTCACAGTGGCAACAGTGAACACAAGAGTCAACTTCAGAAACTTTGTTTTTAATATCGTCATTGACAGCAGTACCTAACACTGTATTACTGACCAATCCGAATCTTACAGACACCAGTGCCCTTAAACCTGTGCAAACTATCCAATGTTCAGGTTTTCCCTTTTTCTGTGCATAAGCTGAGTTTTAAATGTTAACATAAGTTGCAACAATCTCCTCCCTCTTATTCTTGTGTGTCCAGGTGTTGGGCTTCACTGGCTGTCTAAATCTGTTAAGTACCGTCTCTCTCCTCTGTTTCTTGGACTGTGATAAGGAGCAGAGTTTCCAGTCTCTACCCCACACATGCAGTCTCATGTAACCCAGCCATTACTTTGCATCGTGACGGTTTATTTTACCTGATAAGCACACTGAGGAACCATTCTTTTCACTGTAAGTCTTCAGGAGCGGCAGTCCCTAGGTTTAAGCCATCTGAAGAATGGCAACCATTTTTATAGTGCTGCCTGTTGCGGCTAGCAGCTTATTTGTCACGTCAGGCTCGCCGGAAAGTACCCCATTGTTAACATAAAAACAATTAAGGGCAATTATATGGTCGTAAAAGGCTGCTGCTTAAGGCAAAGGGGCAGAGACGGAGGGAGTCGGGTTTTTTTGTGTGCATAAATCACAGGCGCACACATCGGCACACATCAACAGTCATGCAACACATCTATGTGTGCACTGACAGACTCGTAAAGTAGCTTTAGGGCGCGACCTCTGCCCCAAAGAAGCTGCTAATATGCCCAAATGACTGTCCAATAACCTGAAAACATCAAGTGACTGACCACATAACAATAATGACATCTGCCTCTGACTATCCAATTAGCGCCACAAGAGGTCCCGTCTGCACGCATCCTTTTATGCTGCTGTATTAATTCTCTTAGAGAGCTTTATTTTGATCAAGTCTTTGCTTTAAGATTAAGTGTGTGTGCGTGTGTTTGCGTGTGTGTGTGCTACCTGCCCTTTCTAGCTGGAAACTGTCACTGTCTCCATCTAATCGGATTGGGAGAACACCAGGGGCTAATGCAGCCTGCTGCCATCGAGTCGTCCATTTAAAGCAGCGCTGATCTGATTGCCGGACTTTATTGGAAAATGGAGTGAGCAGGGGCAGGGCCGAGGCCCCCCACCCCGCTCGTCTCCCCTCCGCGTTCCCTGCGCTGCGGCTCTTTTCACTGAGCGGACACGGGGAAGCGCTTTTACCTAGTTAGCACCCTTATCAGTCGCAGTGAGTTTGGGGTCACTTTGGACAAGGACCTTGAGGGAAATGCTAAATGTAATTTCATTGACAGGAAATGGGACTTTGGATGCGATTAGATTTGTTGTTGGACAGGTAGGGGTGGAAGAGAAGTGCCGTTTGGAGTTTGTTTTGCAAACGGCGTATCCCACTTACCATCGACTTATCGGCTCAATAAAGACGCATCTGCTTTACAGATGCTTCTGTGTTTGGTTCGCAGGGCAAGGCGTAAAAGTCTCAGCTTTCCCGCTGCCTCTGCGTACAATTGTTCATAAGACGCGTTCATTCAGAAAACACGATGAGGTCTACACTGGTTGGGTGTTAAAGAATTTGTATGGAACAGAATGGCGCTCCCATTGAATGCGTTACCATGTGTGCAGCCCCCCCAAGCCCACCTCCCTTCTTTTCTGTGACTTTTACTATCCTCCCACCCCCGCCGCCTCCCCTCTTCCCTCTGCCGCTCGCGGCCACCTCTCTCCCAGTTTTCTGTCGCTTACCGATCTTATCGCACCTCCTCTGATTTCATTTGACCATTGCCAGCTAATCAGAGGCCAACATCTGGATGGTTCCCATGACAACTGGCAGGACCAAATATTCCAGGCCTTAAAAGGTGGGTCGAGGTCTCCTGATGCAATGAGAAATTCTCTAAGATTGACAGCTGTGATGGAGGGAGGAGAACAGAGGCCTGAATGGCACCGTATTGCCACTGTGTGGGTGTGTGTGTGTGTGTGTGTGTGTTTTTTTTAATGTTTGCTTAAGGTATCTGTGTGTGGATGTGGGGTGTGTATGTGTTGCCTCATTTCCCCTGAGTGCACTGCCCATCCAGTGGACCCAGTGGGAAAGGGTGGAGTGGAGGGCTGTTTGTTGTTGTGTGTATGCATGAGGGAGAGACAGAGTTATAGATGGAACTATTTTCTGACCGTACCAAAGGGCTCCAGGCAGCCACAACACTGGCTGCAGCTTATAAATACTTCCATACACACAATAGTGCTTTTTTTTCTAGTAGTGGGAGAAAGGAAGTGGACCGAGCAGAGCATAGACCTCTGTCGCCTCGCTGTTGTGTGACTAAAAGCATTACAGCATTTCCAACTCCACATTCAATCCTTTTAAGATCATAGATGCGGCAGACATGGATGACTTCAGTGTTCTCCTTCAACTTTTTTCTTTTTTTTTTCATTCACAATACACATATGGGGCTGTGAATTCGGAGAACTAGATTTTATTTTATTTTTTCAAACCTGTGACGTTACAACCGCATTTTTTTATTTGGATTTTATGTGATAGACCTAAAGTCCTGCCAGTTCATCCCAGACTAAACCAAACTCGGTTCATGTAGGCTGAAATGAATTGATTCACCATCTAAATATTTTGAACTAATTTCACGGCTCTAACTACAACTAGTTCTTGTTTATCATAATTTGTCTGAAATAGGGTTAAATAAAAGCGTATAGGGCGTGATGTCATTTACAATTTAGTCTGTGGATCATGTCTTTGCCTATCATTTGTTTTATTGTCTTTGCTCACAAGCTGTGTTTTATGATGGCTGAACATTTCCAACAGCTTCTCTCATTTGCATTTTTTTTCCTTCATAAAAAAATTTATTTTGACTGCAAAGTGTCTGTCTAGTCGGCAAAAAAAAAGAGAGAATGTTGTAGTGGTAATTGATAATTTTCTAATAATCAAACAGCAGTAAAGTCAAAATAAATTAATTTCATCTTAATGTGATGTTTGCCGTCACAAATTCAATCGACAACGATGTTCCTCTTTAACAAACTCTTGATTTTGTTTTAACATTTCATTAGTTGACAAAAATCTTCAATTGTACAAATCAAACACCCCACTGTTGTTTTCTCAGCTACATATCAAAAGCATGGTGGTAGCAGTGTCATGCTTTGGGCGGTGACAGGAAAGCTGGTCAGAGTTGTTGGGTGAATAAATGGAGTGAAATGCAGGGTAATCCTGGATAAATATTGCCGAAAAACCATGGCGTCGCTTTAAAAATTGACAGGCTTGAGTTATTTTTATAAAGACAATTAGCGAAGCCTGTTAGATGCCTACCTAAAAGATGCGACTGTAACGGTGGTTATGCAAAGTATTGATTTTCAGATTTTTATTTGCAAAAGAAAAAGCGTAAACGTTCTTTTTTACTCTCTGAAACTATTTGCTAGTTTTTGTTGCTGTACAAGAAAAAAACTGTCAATACAAATCGGAAAAGTCGGTGATTGTCAAGTGACAAATGTGACAGAGTTGAAGTGGCACGAGCACTTGTGCAAGGCGCTGTATGTCCACATTTGATTTATCGGCTCATCCGCCGATCACTTCACCTGTTAATTACTGTCACTGCTCTTCCTCCTCCTCTCCCTCTGAGCGCTGCTTCCTGCTCTGGCCTGCCTCTCTTCTTCTTGCATTCATTGACCACCGTCCATTAAAGTTGGATTCCCCAGGGCAAGTGGAAACCTCATTTAGCACAGCCTGTTCAGCCAAGACGGGAAGCGCCAGACCCCATGCGCTCTAACTGGATTAGGAACCGACCGACGGATGGGCCGCAGGACAGAGCGCCCTGGCCCAACCACAAGTCCCCAATAAACCAAAACAGAGGTAGGTAAGATGCGAGGGAGAGTTATTAGTTGGTATAAATAGTCATTCATTTTTTCTTTTTTTTTTATTTTGTGACTTTGATATGTAAGATGTAGAAAAAGCCTTGAACTAAATCCATCTTTTGTTGCAGAAGCGTAATCTCCTCCAACTTTCTCCAACAGATTTTGTCCAGTGAAAAATATCGGAAGCCAATTTTATAATATATACTTAACTTATGTTGATTAGAGTGCCCAGGAACCCTTACATAGTAATCCACATCCTTAAGCCTCCTAGAGTGCAAATATAAGGCGATACAGAGGCCCGTTTATTTTAAACACTCTAAAAGATGGAAAAGACAAGAAGACACAGCCGTTCACATGCAGCAGAAAATAGCTATTCACCAAAACCTGTGCATATATATATACTGTATATACCAGGACCCTGTTTACCTTGGCACCATGCAAAGATGACATAGGTGAGAAAAGTAGAAGAGAGAGCAGTTTGTATCAGTCGGGTTGTTTTTTTAGTCACACTGAGCTTCAAGTGTGTGGGACTCCCATAGAGCAGATTTGAACCCCACTGAATTTTAATATACCAGGTTGTGTCACTGACACTTTACCCAACAAATCATACGTCAACACAAAGAATGCATCTATTGTTGTGATGCCCAGGGTTATCTGTGGGTTAATGTTTTCTTTAATAGGATAACCTGAAAATGAACATTTCCTAAGGTGACTAAACACCAAATAATCAGTCATAGAAAGCAGCGTTGATGCTGTCACTAATGCCAGCATTTTGTGCTTCCTTTTGATCTGCATGCAACTGATGGAAGGGTATTTTTGTGTTGCATCACTGGGGTTTCACTTTGAATAGTTAGGGCTGTTGACTACATCAGAGCTGTGTGTCTGGGGCTGCCACTAATGTGTTATTTAAAATCTTTATCAGATCACTTTAAGATATGACATCACATTTACACCAATCTGGATTCTGGCTTAAAAGACAATAAAAACAGAGAATTTCCCATCCCCCTCCAAAAAGAAAATTGTACATTTCTGCCCTTTTGACTTTATTTTGGCTCTGTTTTTCCAGTATGAGCAACATAAGAACAGCAAATAGTGTCGGTTTATAGTTATTAAAGGGATCATTTTTTTGAGTCAGGTTCTTGCAAAAGGTTAAAATCTTCCTTGCATCACTTACTTAGCATCTTTAATTAGTATTAACACCATAAAAGGCTTCTACTGGCATTTTTAATGCCGATGTCGATGAATGTAACCAGGAAATGGAGGAAGCAGGCAGTGCTCCACCAATGATCTCCCTGTAAGATACACATACAGAGAATGAAACGAGTAAAGTGTCTCTCCACAGAGAAATTGTCTGATATAAAAGTAGAGTGATGTAAAAGACAGAAGTGGATTAAGTGTGCATTAGTTTATGGATTTTTATCTACCTTACTTTACCATTAAGTAATTAATCTGCCCAGAAATGTTTTACTCCTTCTCTTCTTAGTGCACGTCTCACACAGGAAGATCATTGGCGATGCTCCGCCTCCTACCCCCGTTCCCCCGTGCAAACAGTCATCAGATTTTGTGTACACAACCTTCCAACTCAAATGTGATGACAGCTCAAAGGTTCGTAACATCCCGTTTGTACAAACCACTGTGACATTTTTTAGGCTGGAGTTGTTTTACGACGGCAAAAGTTCGTTTTGGTCTTTAGCGGTTAGCTTCAACGTCCAGGACTAGTTAATATGGGTTAATACTTAATGAGGACACTAAAAGAGACCTTAACTACAAAAAATAACTGCCTACTACATTTTTGTAGAATGTTATTTCAAACCCCAAACTACACGTCTAACCTGAAGGTTTATTATTTTATTTGAAAGTATTTAACATAAATTTGGAACTCAAACTGAATGTTTATCATTGTACTTCAACATTTCACCGTCACCCTCCTCCTGTCAAAATTGTCTTAAAAGATGAACCACATTTTCTGCTTGTGTTGAGAGTTATCTACTACAAAGACACAAAGCCACTTGTTTTAAGGTGTTGGATTAAGCATTTGAAGAACCTTTGTCATAAATAGACTGGTATGTAAGCTGTCCTCCTCCTCGTCGTCCTTGCTCATTTATCTGGCTCTGTCTTGTGACACAATTTAAGACTGTTCTCTGATGATTTACGTCTCCTCTGTAAACAAGCAGACAAAGATCGCACAACTCCCCAACACAGACCCTAACGCTGTTATCTCGCTGCTAGATATTCTTCACATGGGACATTAATGGGTTTTATTACATGGAAAGAAATGTGGTTTGTTTTCATCCAAAAGTGATTCATTTGTTTTTGTTCTTAGTCATCTGCAGTCATAATGAAAACTGCTTTACACTAAAAGTGTCTTTTTCTTTCTATGTACTTGATGATTTCCTTCTGCCGGGCGTAAAGGTACTAGCCAGACGTTTCTGGAAAAATCACTCAAGCTCACTTTACGTATAGTTTGTGAGTCCAGTCAAACGTGCAAATGACTTGATGAGATGAGAATTAAAGATTTGGAGTAGTCTGGTTTGGCTTCTAACTTGATCCTCACATTTCTAGAGGCGGACATTTTCCCAAGCTTTTAACTTGTCAGCAGGTAATACAATCCCACAATGTACGAATAATCTGACATCGGATGATTTATAATCCTGATCACAGAGCTCAAAAATGCGAAACACTTTGAAACGAAGATATGAGTGCGTGTTGTACATGCTGAGCCTCGGATCTTTGAGAGAATGTGATGCAATGTCCATTACAAAATACAAACTCAAACACAAGTTGCGACCGCATGAAGCATCAGCCGACTGTGGTGGCGGGGGGGGTGATGTACTCATTGTTACCAAGCACTATTGGTCAATTTGAATCGTTTCAAAAGAGCACAAACAACACAAGCCATGCCAACATCAGACCGGGCTGACAAGTGGTGCCGTTAGCAGCAATACCCCAGGGATTCCTGAGCACAGAGAAGCTGTGGGTGGGGGCAAAGATGGAGGAGGGGCAGTGGGTAAATTGGATCAAATGAATAGGTAATAAAAGAAGGAGAGGAAGCCATTTAGCATCAGGAGACTTGCATAGATCCATTACAGTGTCTGTGTAATTAAGAGGGACAAACAGAATGTGTAGAAGGCGTACTGGAGGGTGGGAATGGAAACCACAGCCCACTGGGATCAATAAGTCTCTATTCACATCGGGCCGGACCGGAGCTGTCCAGCTGGCTGAGTGCTGAGCCTCACCGTCTGCTCCAATAAGTTGGACTCGGACATCAGGGAGTTGTTGAATCGTTGAGAAAAACTGGAAAGAAGACATTTAATACACCTTGCAGGCAGCTCACTGAAGGAATTTAACGCAAGACACCTGTTGAGAGCAGCAAAAGGTGCCGGGATGGAGAGAGAGAGATATAATGCGATCAAAATGACGAGACGAGAGCAAAGGAAAAGCAGAGCCGACGTTGAGGAGACGATGACAAGCAGAGGGAGGAGCACTGATAACCTTGCTGGCTTAAAAGCTTCCTCCGGAGTCTAATCAGGCGTCCCAATTACAAAGACGACCAACCACCCCACCCCCCGCCTCTGTTCCAGCTCCTGATGTCCCTCCCGATAAACAGCATTATTAATTAAAAGGCCCCAATTGAATCTGCGTCTGACGGACGAGGCTCAGGATGATTAGCAGCGAGGCCCGACGGAGGTTATTCCTACATGATGGAATCTGTCGATAAAGGGAAACACGACGGGGCGACACATTGATACAATGTCATACACACGGAGGCACGGACAAAACTCTGAAGCGGGTGCTCTGTCCTAGTGCTGCTTCTGATCATCGTCACGTTATTTTATTTTATTTGAGGAGATGATATTGTTTCTGCGTTCACCATTTCCTTCTGATGCCAGAGCCGTTCGCAGATCTTTGACAATTATTGGCAAAACGATACTCTGAGGAAAGACAGTGAACAACATTACAGTGAAACACAACACTTAAATACGACATTTACACATAATTTCAAATAGGTGAACCTTGCATTGTTTTTTTTACCTGCATCCTTTGTGTGCAACAGTACAGCAGTCACTTCTAAATTGACATGAGTCACTGAAGCATTTCTAGCATCTTTGCTCTGTTCTGTTCACACCCAAAAAACTTTTGGAAGCAAAAAGACCTTTTATGGAAGAGTGGCAATTAAAAAGTTTCCAGTTTACATTTTGCCACAAGTAAAGTTGAGGACACAATAAATATGTGGAAGAAGGTTGGATGACATTAATGTTTCCTATGCATTAAAGATTCTTACTCGTTATCCCCATAATGAAACACGTTGCTGGCAGAATCATGCTTTTCATTCAACATTTATACCCCAAGAAATTTCAGCAAAACAAAAACAAAAACACTCTAGACTTTTTTATTTTACTTCTCAATCATGTGCCAATTCTTTATAAAACATCTTAAACTTTGTGTTTGAATTTGTTGCATATTTGACTCCCACTGGGAAATCTCAGCTGAGCTTGTCAGTGTTTGTGTGAAGAAATGGATTTTTGTCTCTCGTAGATGATCTGGGGGATTTTTTGTGCCATTGGCTTAGTGATCTCCAAAGCAAAATGATGAGAAAGCAGAACTATATCTGAGTCATTCCCAGACTCTCAAGGTTTTTTAGTCTTTGTTTCAATTGTTCATCAAAAGGGCTTCAGGCCGATCAGGTGCAACCTCGAGGAATGGTCTGTTTGCATAGCAAACTGAATACTGAAATATGTTGTCTGGGCAAGAAGTAATGAAAAAGGAATCATGCTACAAATAAATGACAAAAAGAATTAAGAGAGACATGACAAAAACTATTCCAAGTCAACTACACTCTATCTGGACTAATCCTTAATGAACAGGGTTGGCAAAATCAGAGAGAAACTATTGGCAACAAAACTAATTACGCAAGAAAAACTGGAGGGTGCCATCATGAGCAGCACAACATTACATTTTCTGTTGATAAAGTTGTAAAAATAATGGACGCAGAAAATTACCAGAGGATTTGTGTGGAAAAAAACAAAAAACAACCTTTTTGTCTGAAACTGGTTTCAGGTGCAAACACCCAGCAAGACGAGAAACTGGTTCTGAAAAGACACAAATCAAATCACGGACATCACCAGACTGCAAAATTTACTGACCATCACTCTGCCAAAAAACTTAGGAGTAGGATGAATCGAGGCGTGAAATAATGATAACTTAACCAACGCCAAACATATCTGACAAGCTCCCCCCCCCCCATTCATTACATATTAAGACATTTTTCAAAACACATTCACACAGTCGTGCTTCATTTGCTGAGTTTTTAACGCAGCTGTTTATTGGGAGGTTTGTAGACGTGGCTTGGCTTGGCTGGGGCGGCCCACCGCCTCTGCCCTCCATCGCGGATCCTCCAGGGAACTCTGAGGGATCAGATAAAACAGGGTTCCCAGATCAGGGCCGGATTGACAGCTGAGTGCCTGAGGAAGAGTGATGGGCTTGGGACTCAGATTGGGAGGAGGATCCCTTCTGCCCCACTGGGACCTCTGGAGTTTACAAAATATGTTGAGCATAAGGGAGCTGATTGGGGTGAAACGACTTCAGTGGTAATTCAATCGAATTATTATTAGCAGCAATCCCTATCAATCGAGTGGGTGATTTCTGTAATTATTTATTTTCCTCATGAGTTTCACTTTCGCTGATTTGTTAGATTGTGTCCAATTAGGTCCCTGCAAAAACTATGAGATCTTAACTTTTAGAGTCTGATAAGGAAAAATGGTGTAATTGACGACTCCCGTTGCCGTTCCTTTTCCTCCTGCTCTGTCATGAAGCGAGATCGATGTACAATGAGAGCTGCAGCTGTAGTTCCTTCTCGCATATAAACGTAGCATGGATGCTACATCATCTACGAATAGGGGTCAAAGGGTAAATGTTATGATTTTATCTGGAGAAAAGCCTCCCTTGTAAACAGGAAAAATCTCCAGACAAGCTACTCTAAAGAGAGAGAAATATCTTCACCAGCAACCAAATTAATCAAATTATCACATTTGCAGGATTGTTGGAGTTTACTTCTCTCCTGCTTGACGCAATTATGTGACTGTGTTTGGATATAAATGAGCTGTGCTAAAAATGATTTTAGTGTTTCAAGTAGATTTCCGATCATTTGACCTTTTTATCATTTAAAGTGTGTTCACAATTGTTTTTCGGTCGCTTTCTGTTTTAACCAGACTTTTGGTTTGGCTGGATTTACTCATGATGCCACAAGTGTCTGCTTAGATACGTTCCCAGATGACGTACCGGCACACTGTGGTCATATCTACTTAGTTCGTTCCACAGCAAGCGTTGCTCTGCTCAACGTTGTGCCAGCGTTTGCACCACAACAGCAGAAAAAAAGATTTTGCACACAGCCTCCAAGACTCACTAATGGGTTTGTGAGCACGGCGCTGGTGTGCAAGAGTCATTACGATCCATTTTGACTCATTTACGAGCTCTCTACACAAATGTAAAACTATAACATGCTTTTTCTAATAGACCTATCTAAATTTAGCTGTTATTTTTACATATTACAAAGTGAAAGTAAAAAATTGCTCCATGAAATGCCAGTCCAGTCTCATTGGTTACTTGGTTGGCTCCAGCACGCCAAAACCAGCACTCACCACCGTTGGCTGTAGCCTCACAAGGCGGCATATGTTTATCAATATGTGTTTTGTTCTTTCAGGAAGTTATAAACTTTAAAATATTATTAAGAATGTCTGCAAAACAACTGCTCTCTTATTAAGTACAGACATACATGTGACATTAAAAGTTTTGTCATTTGACATTGAATTTGATTTCACAGGGACCTCAAACGGGGAGAAAAAACTAATAATTTTTCCACTGAGATCAGAGATGCACTCTCAAGGCCATCAAGGACTCCTCCAGGGCTTCTGGCTTAACCAGAGAAATAATGTTTCTGCAGACACAGAGTATATTATTGTCCTTAGCCTGCAGACAACCTTTCACATATTTTCCTTTTTGGTTGTTGAAGCTTTTAGACTTCATGTCTCTGCAGGACACACACACGCACACCCCTGATTATATACACACATTCATGCCCCTTATAACCATGAACTGACCCATTAACTCGGCACACAGCACCATTTACATTCAGTCTCATAGACACAAGTAAGGTTTCACATCCAGGAATCGCAACAAGTAGACACATAAAGCTAAGGATGTGCACAAACACTCACAGCCTCTTTCCGTGTGGCACGCACACTGAGCTGAAACTAACGTGGTGTTAGTTGGACAGACTAGCTGGCTCTTGGACTAATTGAGTAGAGTGTGTGGCCCCATGTGGCCCTGGTCTGACCCCTCTGTAGCCCGGGACACCAGCGAGCCTCTGCTTTGATGCATTTGATATGGTTTAAGTGAGGAATGAAGACCTAAGACTGTTTACATTTGAACCGGATTAGAATCGGGGTGACGGTGGACTAAAGAGACTCGCTAACTGGAAGGGAAAGTTGGGGAAAAGAAGTAACAGCGATAGAAATGTTGGCAGAAATCAGCCACAGGTTGTTATTGCGTAATTAAGGAGTTCATTTTGTGCTAGGATTTACATAGCGACTGTCATTACATCTAAAAGTCACAAAAACTAATTCTTTCTAAAAGTAGAGACATAAGTACATGTTGTTGCTACACCTCTCTGCAAGGTACTCTGTGTTGATCAGTTTTCATCTAGATCTGCTTTTATGTAGTCCACAGATTGTTTTTCTCAATAAAAAAATTGCTTTTTGAAGAAGGAATGTATTAAAAAGGTTTGGGAAAACTTGGCAGTGCAAAGAAAGGGTGGTGTAAACACCTGATAAAAAGATAATTTGTACAAGGTAGCCGAGGTTTTACGGAGAACCCAAGAAGGACGTAAACACCTAGACGGCATAAACCTTCACAGCCGTTGTTTGTGAGCACAAAGTTTATGAGGCAAGAATTTTATTTTACATCCGTTATGCTTTCTGTGTGTCCTCTTTGAGTGTCACTTTGCAGCAGCGACACCTGAATGTCCCCACTGTAGCTGCTTAGCTTCAGCTGTCACTGTTATTTTCTTCCCTCAGGGTCCAGCGGCAACTGAGAGAGAGACTGTTTGACTCTTTAGCCTTTTAGGCACAAACAGCATTTTGATGTAGGTAAGCTAGCCATTGACGAATTAAGAATTTGATGTGGAATAACGTTTGACAGCTTTGTATGCAGCAATACTTCAACTATCATAACTAAAGCTGATTATCTGGAGAAAGGTGAGATTTGCCATTTTAGTGACATAGTTTAGGAAAGTGATTACTCTGATTCACACCAGAGTAACAATGCTGGTCAGAACAGGAGCAGAAATTATGTCTCTTTTAATTGTGCCAGATATCTGGAGATTAATTACTGGCAAACCAGACTTTCAACAAGGAACTTCTAAATGTCTCAGAAGGTTGCTAGTTTGTTAGGTCGCAAAGCTACTGCTCTCAGACAACATTCCTTCTGTCGTCCTGCTCCTCACCGGATGAATTGCCTCATAAATCTTGGCTTTATTAACTCAAATTGGAGCAGGAAACATTGCTATCAAACATAATCTCATCACTGTTCAGCAAACTTTGGCAGTATTCTCGGCTACTCGCTTTTTCTCTTTCACAATTTTTCAACATCTCTCCAGCTTTGTTTATGGAAACGGATACACATATGACTTGTTCCAAAACAGTAAACTACTGAAAAGGTTGTAAAAGTCATGATATATCTCTTTTAAGGTCAGACTTGAATATCTAGGTAGTTATCCAAAGCTCGTTCATACGCGTATCCCGTAAAAATGGCATTCCTCGAATGCTCGTCGGTAGGCTGAATGTATCGAGTTTAACCTCTACAACGGTGATTTAGCCTATTTTGTGTTCTGGGTATCATTCCAATATGTATTAGTAAAATCGGGCCTTGCACATTATTGTAATTGGGCGACTGAAAACAGAAGAAATCTGATCTTGTTCTCTGCATCTGTTTCTCTGTGTGTCTCTTGTTCTTCCTTCCAATCTCTTTCTCTCTCAATCTCTCCTCCCCCCCCCAATAATGATTTGATGTCGCTAATGGCTTCCTAAATTTTGTGTAAAAGGTCGAACTGGCACCGTCTAGAGTTTCAGATGCTGGAGGTCTGCCAGAGAGGATGGGAAGAGAGAGGCCGGGGGGGTGCTGTTCAGAAGAGCCTACACAGCGTAGGCTCTTCTTGGATGTTTTAGGTAAAGGAGGTTCAGCAATGAATACGACAATCAACAGGCGGTTATCTCATAATGGCCTTGTTTTGAAATATTAATATCTTCTGTTGCTCTAGCATCCATTTGTCACAAAAAGGGAGAAATCCCCCCCAACCTCCATAAATCAAAGCACTTGAAGGGTGAACTGTCTTCTTTCTTAGAAATATTAATAGCCACAAAACCATCAAGGACACACCGTTCAAACATGAAAGCAAAACTAACATAAATTTACTTTCTGCATAAAAAAGAACATCTTGCAAATTTTTAAATTTAGCGAGCCTCTCTGGCTGCAGTCAGCGATAACATTTGGCCTCAAGGTGCGTCTGGCCACCGCTGGGGCAAACACACACGGACGGGCAGCCTCGACGCGGCCAGTAGAATAGGTTCTATTGTCGGGGCGGCCGACTCTTCATTCAGCTCAGCCCACATGAAAGAAGTCAATGGATGGGGGAATGACGAATGAATGTGTCCGTGCTCGCAGTTTCTGTCTGCTGTGTGTGCGTGCGCGCACGTGGCAGCGTGTCCGTGTGTGCTTGCTTGTTCGTCACATGATGTCCTGTGGCGTTCCCTAACTAACCGTACAGGCGCCAGTTGAAGGTTGTTGGGGGTGGCGGGGGGGGAGGCTCAGAGAAAAGACTCAGAGCGAGGGAAGAGGAGCTTCGGCGCTGTGGAGGGGGTGGGGGGTTCTCTTGCTGACTGCTGTCACATGATGGGCATATAATGAAGCCAAACTATATTCAAACTGTTGAATAACTGCACAAATGACTCATGACCTGACTTTGGGTTGTGTAAACATGTGGCCTCCGTTCAGTTCTCTGAATAAACCAGAGGTTATACTTTTGAATCCGGAGTCAGCCTATCTTGTCTTCACAGCTTCACACCTTTTAAACCGCTAAACTATACCGAAATGCTTAGACTTACTAATGCCCCTTTAAAGCTGCAGTATGTACCTTTTGCAAAAACAATGTTTTTTTAAATATTTATTAAGTGTCATCATGTCGTGACAGTATAATATGAGACAAATAATCTGTGTAACGATCCAGCTCCTCCACCTCCTTCCTGTGTGTGCCACTGCAGTCTGAAGAAATGAACCGCCCCCTGTAAGAAACAACCAATCAGAGCAAGCAGGAGTGTCTTAGCGCTGTCAATCAACCTCGTATACATTGAGCCTAGTCTCAATGTGCAAATGGCGGGGAATCAACTTACTATTCCAGGAAAACCTTTTATCTGCCACCATTGGTGGCTATGGTAGCTAGCCTTAGCATTCATCCTGTTGTGAATTAGTGATTTACGGCGCCAAGTCGCTCCTCCTGGCTCTGATTGGTTGTGTCTGATTGAACGGTGTATTTGTGCAAATGGCAGCAGGTCCATAGGGAGAAGACAGATGAGCTCTATTTATTTTCCACATATTGTCTCATATTACACTGTCACAACATAGTGACAGTTTTAACAAATATGCAAAACACACTATTTTTTTTTTCTTTATAAAAGTTACATACTGCAGCTGTACTACAGTGCGTAACTGTGTGCTTGCCCTACAAACAGTGAAGGACTTGCAGATATGAAAAACCAGAAGATTACATCACTGCTAAATTAAAAACCAAATATTCCTAGGAAGCACAGCAGACAAATACAGATGAAAGGAGCTGCAATGACTTTGTCGAACGTTTTTATCTCTGAGGCTTAGTTACAGTGTCGTCCCTAGCACTAACAAACCATTAATCATCCGGCGCGTATGTGTGGCTGCGAGTTGGCTGGCACCGCCGCAGAGTGCCTGAGACTGCATGCAACTGAAGTGGTAGTGTTTACCCAGAACATAAGCAGTGGTTGGCCGCAGGCCTGCTGTAACTAGCCATGATGCGCCACTGTGAAATGTGCCTGACAGAGGCAGCCCGTTGCCCTCTCCACTGTCATTGTGTGTTTTTCTCCCAATGTGCCCACAGTCGAATGTGTGTACGCAGGCCGCTATTTGCAGGAAGGCATATGTTGTAGTTTTCATTGATTTTTTTTTTTTTTTTTTACCCCTCCACCGCTATTCTGATACCTCAAAGGAAAATCCAGTGGCGTTACGCTGCAAAACGGGATCCCAAGATTTTAGCGTCACTCATAGAACTGGTCATCGTCCAAAAATGCAGAGCAGAGCGCAACTTCAAACCTGCCGAGCATTGGCAGGACGAGCACAGCTCCTTCCACTGGACAGTCATTAGTCATGCTCTTAACTGGTCTTAAAATAACTTATAAAAGAGTGAGAAGAAGTAAACCGATGGTGAAAGAAAGCCACTGTGCTCACACAACAAAAGTGTTAGAGAAAGCACAAAAACACCAAACTGAAAAAATAATGTGGAGAAATAGCACTGCACATCACCTTGAACACATCATTGCCACTAGCAGAGGATCAAAGCATATCCATGAGTTAGAGTGGCCTAGTCAAAGTCCCTGACCCTAATTCAGCTGGGAATATTTGTCAGAACCAGAAAGCTGGGGTTTGTAGATAATTTTCATCCAATCAGACTGAGATTGAGCTTAGTTTTTAAGAAGAAAGGATGAAAATATGCAAGGTTGCTAACTGAGGAGACTGAATACAAAAGCGTACCAAAATGTCCGACCTTTATTTGTAAGGCATTTTGAAAACTGCATAAATTTTTCGTTCCTCTTTGTGATTTTGCACTGGCTTGTGTTGGTCCATGGCACAAAAAATTCCAACAAGATAATGGTGAAGTCTGCAGTTGTTATGTGCCAAAATGTGGAAAAAAAGCTGAAGAGGCATGAATAGTATTGCAGAAGCGCTGCGTTTGGAGAGTATATTTATAAGAGTAGGATCTTAAATAAAACAGGGAGTCAGTTGAAAGCCCCGGCTCATCCAGCACTCCCCTCTCTCCACTCGTCTGCTGTGTCGTTTTTCTCCGTCCGTCCCATCTTGAGCTCTTGATCACCTCTCTTTCCCTTCTCCATTTGCATTCCCCACAGTTTTGTCAAGCTGCCAAGGAAACGAATCGGAGCGCTTCCCTTCAGCCGCCACACTTTTCCTTTGTCTCACTCTGCCTCTCAGGGCTCAGACTTGAGGGAGGCGGAGGGGAATTGCACGCACCGTCGTATAAGTGCTCCTCACTTTGAGCGGTCACAGGTCAGCTGAGGAGCAAGGGTTCTAGGGCTCTGACCCAAAATTGAACAAGCACGTGTCCAGCTGGTGTTTACGCCAGCTGAAAGGATGTAGTAAAATGCTTTCTCTTGCCTTTCAGGAACATGTTCCCCCCTTTTTGGAGAACAGGCCTTTGTCTAAATGTCTAAGCGCTTCGCCGAATCCCCATTTTCCTTCTCAGCTAATTCGATGCGTCTGCGTGTTGCAGCTATCGTACGTCAGAGCTTGTTATTTGTACCAAATAATTGAATGAAGCTGTTTGAAGCGTCAGCTTTAATTAATTTCAATGCATTGTTTTCTTTTCTTTCTTTCTTTTTTTTTTTTTTTTTTACCCAAGATGATCTCCAGTGAACCATGGCAGCGGGGAAATGTTTTAATCAAACGAGTAAATGGAATAGCTCTATCAGCCAATTTGGTCTCGTCCGTATTTTTACATGGGTGATTAACCGCGTTAGCAATTGTTGAACCGGCTGGACGGATTAGCAGGATTAGATGTCGGTGTTTGTTGTTTTATGTGTGTTTGTGCCAGCTGATGATGATTTGGCAGGCTAAGCGTCAATCGGCGGCGTAAATGCACGGACAGGCGCTGACCTCCTGGATAAGAAGCGCTGCTCCGATCACGCCCGCACACTTGCAGGTTCAGTTGGCGTCAGCAGCAGCCGACGGAGCTGATGCAAGCAGCTGTGACCACCAGCGGTCGGGGCCTTATCTATCGCTGAGGTGATGGAATGACGACAAGCTGTTCTTCTGCTGAATTTTAACATGATTTCCTGAAGGCAGTATGTGAAAAAGGAACAAAAAACACTGGTGCATAGATCTTAGCAGATTAAGAGACCAGGAGTGCCACCTTGCAATAACATTTTCCCACAACTTTTATCAATCTGCAAAACCAAACTGTAAGGTATTTAACAGATTTTATGCGTCACCCAGCCATTTATTCCAGATAGTGATTCTTGCAGTCAATCTTACATTTGACATTTTAGGAAAGTGACATCTTAAGTGTCATGTTTTTGATTTTGGTTTAATATTTAAACAATCAAAATACATTTTATTTATTTAATTATGTGCTATTTGACCTTTATTTACAAGAAAGACCTGTTTTGATCAGATTTGAGTGCAAATAAAACATCTTAAAGTTTTACAGAGGGAAAAAAGATTTTGTTTTGTAGGACGAAGCCAGTTAAGTTGCTTTCATTTTTATTGGTAGTAAGCAAAAGAAATGGCCCATTTAGCAACAAAAAGGACCTTGTTACTGGGTTGAGCAACACAGCACTGAAACAGTACTAAAAACATATTTTATGCTGATATTGCTCAAACACATACATAAAGACCGCTGTGTTCCCTACATGAGGAAGTTTATAGAAAATTTTAAATTTAAATTCTTGTGGGCAGCAGGTTTTTTTTTCCAACTTCTCTATAAAGACCAGTTTTATAAAAGTTGTCTTTGACAAATTCTCCTACCTGAGTTGTGGATCTCTGCAGCTCCTCCATAGTTACTATGACTATTACTTCCCTGGTCCAACCTGTTAGCTCACGTGGACAGCCGTGTCTTGGTAGGTTTGCAGTTCTGCCACACTTATCCCACTGTCAGACGATGGCTGATTGAACGATGACCTTTGACCCTGACCCTCCATAACTTTCTCCCCCGACCTGTCTGCTGTGTTCCTTGGATTTCATGAGACTGTTTGCTCCTCACTAATGTTCTCTATCAAACCTCTGAGGCCTTCGTGGAATGGCTGGATTTGTACTGTTATTAAATTAAATGCAGGTGGACTCTTTGCTGCTCAGGTGTCTTCTGGACGCAGTTGGTTAGACTGGATTGGGATTTTTTTAAGGGTACTGGCGTAAAAGGAGAGCGGAATCATCTTCCACATCAAGCACATCATTCTTTCTGATAATTTATCACATAAAATCCAACTAAAGCACAATGACGTTTGTGACATGGGAAAATTTAAAAAAAAAAAGAGTTCACATGGTAAAGTGACTTTTGCAAAATAACAGATACATCCATAAATACAAAAAACTTAGCATTGCTTTCAGAGAACCAGTTTTCATGTTCTCCAACATGGAGGCGGCGCAGACAAGACGAATCATCACGATCATGCCGAAACCGCAGAGAAGTGAGTTTATGTCACTGTGTTTTTTTCTTTTTTTTGACTCGTCGTGCTCTTACCGCTGTGTCTTTTTTTTTCCCAACAAATATGACAGATGCATATCAAGATGTGCAGTCTGCTCAGGGGAGATAAGGACCAGTTAGGTGCCGGGGTTGCAACATCCCACCGAGCCAATGAGTGAGCATAACATCTTTTTCATACCGATCCTCCAAAGATAGGCCTGCAGTCCGTGAGCAAGCGCTTGCGTCTGCGATGCCCCTGATAATTTCTGTCTCCACTGGAGTTTGCACACATGTCCGATCCTGAAACTTGTCTGAAGTTAAGCAGAAGTTGAATAGGAGACATTCGGAGAACGACACAGCATTAAGGTCTCGCAGACTGGTTTGATACCGTTTATCAACTTGAGTTAACCAATCACATTAAAAAATAATAATAATAATTGCAGCCATTCCTGTCCAAACTCATTGAATTCAATTGCAGAGTTCACTCAGAGCACGTTGCGTCACATTAAATTGATAGTTTCTCACGTATTATTTCCCTTAAAATCAGCTTAGACATGTAGCTGGCTGTGTTTGTGCATACCTGTCCATGTTTACTCACCAAGTAAACAGAACACAAGACATAACAAGATGCTATGGTGACGTCAAACACAACAATAAGCTGATCTAGGAATGCCCTCATTGCATGTGGTGTTTCTGCATGAGTGGCCAGATGAGCAGAGCTTAAATGAGGCCTGGCCGACTGCCTCCTGTGAGGGAAGTTTCCTTTCGTTTGTAGTGGTGTGGTTTCCAGTAGTGTTTGCTCGTGACTGTACGTCTACATGAGGAAAACCTTATGACTAACTGCGCAGATAATATTGGGACTTATTAACCAACAATCTTATGTTAAGTGACGACATTTAGCTGAGCTCACACCTCTCAGAATCGCTAACCAAGATGTTAAAAGAGCGGACACCGTTCTGGTCCCCAGAGTACAGATGATCTCACCTGGTTGAAGAGCGTCACTCAATTTCGCTTTGAAAAATGCAGCGACAGACGTTTGACCCGCTAGTTTATAGTTTCTTGAAATTTCTAATTTACATTTTAAACCAAAACGACATAGTTTAAAGCAATTAAATGAAGACCTGCAAAACTGAGTTGCTTGGTTTGAGACGATGAAGCATTTTCTTAAATATTTTTTTAAAACGTAGATTTTTGCAGTCAAGTATGTAGATGAGTGGTGTCCAAACTTTTTGCACAGAGAGCCAAAATTATCAAGGTGGAAACACTCAGCAATTTATTAGCTTTTTTTGTTTGTTTGTCTTTTTCAGTTAAAAATGCAAAATAATTTTGCTGTGAATTACTTTCTTTTTGCCTTATCAGTAACAAATAAACAAGTATTTTAATGAAAAAGTTTAGAAAAGAATCTTGAAGTCGTGCAGTTTCCCAACTTGTTATTCAAAATATCAATTTTACTTTATTCCCTGCAACAAACAAAAAACTGTCTTTGAAGACTGTAAACTGTATTTAACCTAATTTAATTATTTTTGTGCAATTAAATCTGTTTCTGAGTTAAGTTGCTGGAGATTTTCAGCCCTGCTTAGTTTGACATTAAAGCAAAAAAAAAAAGTAATAAAAACTTGGCTAATAAAACAAAAACACCTGTTTTGTACCTAAAATTTTATATCCGAGATATAAATTTATCATTGAAAATTTTATTTTTACCATCCCTAAACAGAACCAACACAAATGGCCCCGTGCTAGAGTTTGATTAATCTGGTTAAATTTTGTAGTCGATTGACAGCCCTACTTAGTTCATCACCTCATCCATAAGAGCCAACAAAATACAGTGGATAAATTCAGGGCGGCTTTGTCACTTAATCCATCTCTCGAGCATCTATGGTTCGTTCACAATAGTGTGCAGAACAGCTTGGGAGTTTGAGCAGAGAACATCAGGTCTCTGTGGGCTCCTACCGTCCTCTGTTGCTGTCCCATTCTCTGTCTGGTCATCCTCCACCCACCTCCCCCGTCCTCGTCCAAAGGATCTACCCAGGGGTAGGCACCTGGGTCTTATCCTCTCACTCCTGGCGACGGTCCAGAATGCCCTTGACTCACCCACTCAAGCGTGTCTCCTGTTACGTTCCGGTGAAAGCAAGGGGAGCAGGTCAGAGGCTGGGAATGCTGGGCGACATTATATGGGCGGCGAAGAGGTTGCCAGATCCAGACGCCCACTCCCCAGAGCCTTCCCAGGCATTGGTACTGTATCCCCCCCACCCCCCAGCCTCACTATGTCAGTGGGAGCCTCAACATGAATGGGCCCATTTGTCCTCAAACAGCAGAGAAGAATTTGTCTGTCGGAGCAGGTGAGCAGGAGGCGCAGAGCCGGGCATGAATGAGACCTGAACACTACCTGTCCCCAGGTGGACATGCTGAATGCTCCCCGTCCCTGGTGAGAGGAGACTGGCCTGGTTTTCAGGGTAAATGGAGGGAGGGAGGGACGGAGGGAGCATGTCCACACCCTGTGTCCTCACAGCTGCTTCTTTGCTGATTACACACTTTAATCTATCAGTGAAGAATTTGTGAAAACGTCCAGAACAGGTTAATTGCAACAATTTCAGAGCCTTTCCGGAAGAGATCAAATCCGTTGAGCCTTTCCATGTTTTTTGGGGGGAGGTTTTATGTCGGGACTTTGTCTGGTAGACCAGCACAAAGAAGCATATTGGGGAATAGAAGGAAAACAATGTATGGCAATAAATCAGTAACAAAATACTGTGATAAACACAGGATTAATATCAATAGATCATATGTCAGGCAGAATATTCAGTCAATTCACTGAGCTCTGATCCAGAACCGCACAGCATTCTGGGAGATGTAGGCAGAGAAAAGACTTGAGCCGCTCAACCTCTCATGGCCAGCTAAGCTAGCACCATGAGTGAGGCATCAACTACCTCACTCATGGTGCGTTCAAACCAGACGCGTTACACGCATCAAAGACTCATCCAACGCTTCAAGCTCAACACGTGTGCACTTTGAATGCAGATGTTTCAAATTTTGCTCTACACCTAGCATTTGGTGCGGCAGCCATGTCTGGTTTACATTTAAAGTCTATGTGGAGGCGCTTTGAGGGCGCATCAGACGCGTCAAAATTGCTGTAGCGGTTGTTCTCCATTGCCAGCTTATTTGTTGGACGCTCTTGACGCGTCAAATGCTCCAAACGGTTCAAGTCACGCCGCGGTTTGCAGTAGGATATAAGTCTAAACTTTGACTTGGCTTTTCTAGCACATAAATGTTTGATCTGAATTTGTCTTTTGTAGCTCTGGCTGTATGTTTTGGGTTATTGCAATGATGAAATGGCTTTTCTTCAAAAACTATGTTCCACTTAGCTCCACCCATATTCCTGCTAACTCTGACTAGCCGCATTATGTTTTTTTTTAAAACAGGATTTATTGGCTCTAGAGGCCTTTATTTGAGAGTTGTTAGATAGGAAAGTAGGTAATGAGAGGAGGGGAAGACATGCGGTAAAGGTCATCAGGCCAGGATTTGATCCTGTGACATCCACATTGAAGACTTAAGGTCCCCTACGCCACCACAGTGTCCCAACCACATTATGTTACCACCATCACGTTTCAACGTGACTGTTGAGACTAATGTGCTGTGCTAGTTTTAATTCAGTCAATCAGCCAATCATGTCTTCTTCAACAAAGAAGAAACGAGTGCAACTTCCTTCTTTGCAGGATGTAAACACAAATGGAGAAGCGTCAGATTTGTAGACTTTGTCTTTGGTAAAAGACCACAACCCATTTCTCCCTCTAGAGCTAGACTCATACATTTATTTTGATTGTACTTACCCAGAATGCCCTACACTGTAGTCCACTTCCTACTTCAACCGAACCAAGACCTGGGTTTTTAGGCAGGCCAGAGTTCACTTTTCTGGTACGCATCAGAGTCCGATTACGCATTCTCACCTCCTCAAACGATCCGGACTTTCTAGGCAAACAAACCAGAGTTCGATTGAAGCGAACCAAACAGGGCTGGTGTGAATGCACCCTAAAATATACACCAGTGCACTCTATTCACAAATTAGCTAACCCCTTCATGCCGTTGGTTGCACTGGATTTTAATTTTGCAATGTCAGACTAAATATTTAGGTAACATTTTGTCAGTATCAAAAAAATAATAATTAAGAGGTGTGAATACTTTTGCGTGGTAATGAAGGTCTAAACTGAGGCTTGATTACCGTCTTGGTGTTGTTGATTCAGCAGCAACTGTAATGACTCATTTGTTCAGACTGATTTTAACTATACGAGGGCGGTATGATTATTTCTTTTGCTGTTTTATCTTTACCTTGATGACCTTCTGTTTTCTCTTCGTTTGTAGTTTTTATATATCTTTTCTACGATGAAGCACATTGCGGTTCTTAACCTGAAGAAGGCTGCTATTTAAATCAGGTAAACACACTTAAGTTCAGTGTATTGAAGTATTTATTTTACAAGGAAACACATAAACTTTACCAAATCAGCAGCATTACAATCACTACAAAGGAGCCAGAGAACACTAAGTGACAGAGGAAGATCAACTTAAGCGAGAACAACTTTAGTAACCACAAAAATCCTGTGAGTTCATGCACAACTCATAAGCTTCTTTCAGTGTTACTGCACTTTACTGAGAATCCGTTTGAAGACCACAAACCATAGCAAGAAGGTCTAGCTCTGAATGTTTTCATTTTCCCTTTTCTACTTCGATGGCAAACCACTGATGTGCCAATATGCAGCAGAAGCAGAGAATATTAATCTCAGGAACGGCAATGTTTATTGAATTTCCGACCGTTTGTGTCGCCATTTTGAAGGAGGCGATGTACAGTCTGTGAAGAGAAGAAAATGTGTAATGACCAAAATGAATATGAAATATTACAGCATAATCAGTGGTGAGCTCTGTGATGAGAGAATTGCTCTTAAGTGCTGTACCCTTTCCAATTAATCTCCTTTTACTGTCCCTGTCAAACATCTATGGTTTTAATTGGTCCTAATAGCACCACATAAATACTTCCTGTTTGAATCTCTCACTTCTTGTTTTTCTTCTCTTTTTCTTCCCACTTGTTCAGAGGCCGTCTCTTCAGTCAAGCTTGAGACGCAGCTGTAGGCGGCTCAGAGTCTCTCAGCGCCGGTTCAGAAAGGTCAACAGAGGCAGAATTACACCAGATCAAGAAACGCTACTTTCGTTCAAACTTTCATAATACGGCGATATTGATCATCGATGAGATGTGGCTATTTTTTTTTTTTCCAGGCGGGTCAGGATGCGCCTCCTTCCTCTCAGCAGGACAGCGATAATCGCCGATGATCAGCTCTCACCTCGGAAACGCTGCGATTGGCGGCTATTCCTGTCAGGGCTCTGCTGATCACATCATCGCTCCACACGATGCGCTCGGCTAATCTTAGAAGTGCACAGGGTTATTCAAGTGTCAGTTTTTGGTGTGTCTGCTGAGGTTTCCATGAATAGCCCGGACCAGGTGTTTTACTGAATACACACTCCTTTTTCCTGTAAGACTCTGACTCTGGGTATTTCTATGAATTTCTCTTCATCTGGCAAAAGAGGAAGTTCATTTTTGGGTCTCTTGATAGCAAGAAACCCTATAAATTGATAACCGTTGCAAGTGAAGCTTTTCATAGATATACTGTGTCATGCTGTTGCTCAAGTTCTTCTTCAGGCAGCAGTGTCCAAAGTGCGGCCCGGGGCCCATTTGAGGCCCTTGGACTGATTTTGTTAAGACACTGTAATTTTAAGAATGACACAGATGTGACCCATCCAGCATGGATGCTTGATTCAGATGGAGACTTTTTATTTCAGTCAGGGTAAAATCATTACCCACATAATTTTCTTACAGTGGAAAATGTTCATTACAACACAAAGTATTCGTCTTTTTTTAACCGAGCTTACTGAAAAGCCCACTTCGCTGCACCCAAATCAGATTTAACTTAATTTATTAAACACGGCCAACTATATCAAGATTCTCGAAAGAAAGTGACCCAAATCCCGTTTTTACGGCCGAGAATAAATTTGCTCAGTCGAGCCCAAAAGAAATTGAAAACCAGATTCCTTTCTATTGACACAGTGAACGTGCAAAATCCTGTTAAAGTTTTGGATCTATGATGAGTTTTTGGACAAAAAAAAAACAATAAAATTGACAACTTTATTTGTTTGATTTAAGTTTTTCATTTGACCCTTCAAGTACTTTTAATGAAATGATTTTGGCCCCCTGACAAAAGGTTTGGACACCCCCGCCTTAAGGCCACATGGGTTTAGGACTTCTAATGGCACAAATCGGTTCCTCCAATCCACGTTTTATCTAAATACTTTCTTGTCCTGCGGCTTTAATATCCTTCTATGGGTCTGAGGAAGGAGGGATGTTTTACCAGCAAGGCCCAGGCAAAGGTCAAACCCCCCTCCGTCCCCTCCACCCCAGCCCATTTTTACAGCACACACTCTACGAGACCTGCGTTTGAACCGCGCTGCACTTCCTTTCATCTTCTACGTCTCCTTCTCCCTAACTCAGCTCTGCGAGGGGATGTTCGGAATACCTTTTGATTCCGCTAATTCAATTTGATGGAAAAACAAATACTCCGGGGGAGAGACGAGGGACGAGGAAAGAGTGGGAGTAGCAGGGGGGATGGATGGATGGCGAGGAGGATGAGGAGATCGGACACTCGCGTCGAGCTCTGGGAGGGAGCGAGGGAGGCGGCGGTGGCGGTGAGGGAAGTCGGTGAGTATAAACAGAAGAGAGCGGAGGGGAGAAAAAGAAGGAGGCAGGGAGTGGGAGATGAGCTAAAACATCCAGTTCCAGGTTGAAGTCGTAAAACCTCCCGGTGCTCTGATCTAGGTGGCCACCATGTTCACCCCACTGACGCATCGAAGATCTCTCCTCTTCATCTCTCCTCAGGAATGCCACTCTGATAGTCAAGATAAGTAACTTCCTACTTTATGTTTTTCTGTGTCACATAATTCAGGAGGAGAGTCAAGAGGGGACGCCTCCGCGCTCAGCGCAGCAGTCCGCCCAGGGAGGCGAAAAACATACAACGTCCTCGCTTTACCAAAATAAAGGGCCAAGAAATCTGAACGGGTGGACAATGGTGAAAACAGTGTTCGGTATTCAAAATGTAAAACTCATTCCAAGTGTGAATGTTAATGCCTCTTCTTCGGGTCCATCAGCGTTTCCACACCAGTTAGTTTTGTTACGTTTTAACCTTAAACTTTAATGTATTTTATTGGGAATTTATGCGCTGGACCAACACAAAGTAGTGCCGAATTATGATGTAGAAGAGAAAAGACGTGGCTTTCTGAAAAATTATCCTTTTGCATTGACCCACTTTTACTCTGATAACCCTAAATAAAAGGGTTATGAGAAATACAATTACTTCTGGATGCTGTCAGAAGTAATTTTAGAAGAACTTTAGTCAAGGAGCAGCATCATGAAGATCAACAAACACACCAGTCAGCTCTGGGAGAAACTCGTGGAGAAAGAAAAACAATAAATCCCATTTTTTTAGAGCTCAAATTGAAAATTTTGGAGGAACTCTGGAGGAGCTGCAGAAATCCAGAGCTCAGGTGGGAGCGCGTGTCAATATGGTAAATAGAAGATGTGCTACTGGAAAATCAGAAAAGTGAAAAAGAATTCTGCAGTTTGCGATGTAAGGGTGGTGGAACGAGGCGCTCTGCTCACCAAGAGACCAATTCTGAAGTGGTTTGAGCAACATGCACAATGCATCAGCAATATTATGTCATCGGCCGATATTATTGTCTTTTTTTAGCATATCGGTATCAGTAAAACTTTGCAGCTAATAACATCTAATTTTACTTCCATCTTTTTGTCATTTGTGTACACGTTTTGGGCAGGGGAGGGGCGGATTGGACACGAGTTGTTTGTTTGGTCGGGTGACAGTGACCAGACAAACAGCGAGTTATGCAGCCAGAATATGTGGCAAAATGTCAAAAATTATCCACAGATTTTCTTCATCCAGTCTGACTGACCTTGAGCTAAACTAAGTCTGGATGCGTAAAGCTGATGGAGACAACTAGTCAAAGTGTTGGCTCTTTGCAGCTGAATACAGCTGAATCCACCACTCTTTTCAAACTCCTCTTATTTTTAAGATCTGCTTTAAACCTTGTTTTATTTTCCTTCCACCTCAAATATGGTGAGGTTTGTGAGTAGTACGTGGCAAAATGTGGAGAAGATTCAAGGGTCATTATAATATGGCCAGCCACTGTAGCAAACGTGTTAGTCACATTTACGCTAATCAGTTTCTTTTACAACTTTACATAGGCCATTTTAAGATCATTTTGTTTAAATTGAAGACCTACATGAACTACCAACAACCTAGGTAGTGAATAAATGATCTTTAACTTACCTAATAACTCGACCAGGTTAAATATAACTCTGATGTTTCTTAACTCTGGCATGTGATTCCAGTGCTTCAGCACTTAATTACAGTGTGCAGGTGCCTTCACCACCATGGGTCGCCATGGAGACCTTGTATTAATGCATCGGGTTTACTTACGTGCATTAGTTCTTCTGAATTGTGCTAAGGGATATCAGAGCAGTCAGATTCTTACTTGTAAAGGTTTCATTCTATTTGTTGATACGTTGATGTTTATGTTGTTTATGTTTATGCTTGTAATACGCCAAAGTGAGGCTAAATTGACAGGTGGAAACAAATATAGTTTCCTGCATGTCCTTTTAAAACATTTCAAGGCCTAAAATATGGATATATAGATAAAATAGTTTTTAAAACAGCAGATCAACAAATTAAAAGGACCCAGAGGTCCATACTCTTTAAAGCTTGACAAATAACTTTTTCGTACTCCTATCAAAGGCTTATTTCCCATCAGTAACCCCAATCTTGATTTTCGCTGACATGAAAAACGCACAGCCTTCCACCACCTCATTAAAACATCGCAACCATGAATACGTGCATGGTGACACGTTATATTGCCCTGGCAACAAAAATGTGTTAAAGTCAGCCGCATAATCTCCTAGTAAAACTTTAGAAAAATGTCATGTTTAGTTTATTCAGCTGAAACAAAAATACCCATTTGAAATTATTTTCTGCTTTTCTCCTGCGTGCCAGTTGCACGGTTATGGTATGCCTCTTATCAGTGCCTTCTAGGTTAATTTTGTGTCTGTTGAACCATTTCCTTGTCAATTTCGACATGTTTTGGATCACTATCTCACTTTAAGACCTATGAGCCATTTTCAGCTTTCTGGCAGAGGTCACCGTTTTTCTTTTTTTTTTTTTTTTATTCTTCCTGGTATTTCAAAGAGCTCATAAACTCTGCCAAGGTTACCCGCTACCAGGGTCTTTGGAGAAGAAAGCATGACATCTCCTCCACCATCCGTATTTTTTCCTCATGTTTATCTTTTGCTTTGTGCAACACCTACTTTTAAATAAATTTTAGTCTCATCTAATCAGTCTAGTTAAAGACTCTCCCTCCAAAATAACCGATTGGCAGGCGGATGACGTGTAATGGCTGTTGGAGAGCCTTGACCCCAGGAGGTCACTTGTTTCTAAAGTTATCTAACAAAAAGTTTTGATTCTTGTCTTTCCCTCACTTAGCATCCTCCTTTCTGAGCATGGAGGTAAGACTAATCTGGATTGTGGTTCAGCCGTGCGGCCAGGCCCTCTGCATCGTGTCATATTTACACCTCGTGCGTTTAAACAGAGCACTGTGGATTACTAACTGGAAAAAGGAAATGATCAACTAAAAATGCTTCAGCTACATTTGTTGTTATTGTTCTGTTATCGGATCCATTACTTGTGTCACCAGCAGTGGCACCTTCGAGAAGGGGTGCGGGGGGCCATAGCCCTGTCTTTAAAAATGCTGCCAGAGAATAATGTTCATGTCACAGAAAGGTACACAGATTCATCTTTTTTTTTTTTTTTAAGCTGTGCCCCCCTACATTTTCTGGGGACACTACTGGTCACTTTAAAAAAAAATTAAAAATTATATCTTAAAATGGAGTTTAGTTTTTTTTTTTTTTTTTCTTTATCTCACATAATAGATGTCCAATTGAAATTTTTCTCTAATCTTTCCACTGCGAGATTTTGCTTCTGAAACTCAAAATCAAACTATTCTGAGGTTTTTTTTTTTCTTTTTTGCTAGACCAATAAATTTGTCCGCATCTGTGCGTCCACTTGCATGGTCATGTGTGATGTGGGAGTCTCTGGCTTTTCAAACCGCTGTATTATTTTTGGGAGGGCTGCTCCTTCCCTCTGGAGGGCCTCCCTGAAGAGTGCTTGCTCTCTGGGAGCCCGGCCAAAACCCAGCCGAGCGGACCCCTCGGCTGCTCACAGCCCACTGGAGTCGCGGCCCTCGGCGCTCGGCCCGGCGGCTCCCACAGAGCTGCGCTGCACACAGATGGCCAGACCGCTCGCTGCCAGTTGTGCATTGCATTTTTCACCGGCGCTCAGCCGGTGAATCCAAAGGATCCCTCCTCTCTCAGATGGTTGGACGCAGCCACCCGGTCCTGCATACTGTCAGGGTTTCTGAAGCAGACAGCTGCATACAATGCAGCATTTTACCTACGCTGGATAACAAAAACAGTACCTATAAAAGTCCCTGGACAAATCTTTTTCTTTTTTTCTTTTTTTTTTTTTCAGAATTTAAACAGCCCAGACCTCTGGAAAACCCCAGCAGATGTCAACAGGGCGGAGGGTTCAGGAAGGGGTAGCTGTCCGCTTTTAGCTTAGACCGTTTAATCGGACGGTTTGTGCTGTGGGCGTGTGAGGGCATGTTGAACTCGGCAGAGATGACCTAAAATTGGCCCTAATCGAGCAGACTCATTAGTCGCTTGGCGGTGTTCAAAGTTTCTTCAATCTGTCCCCTCGCCCCCTTCGGTTTACTGTAATCGTCCAAATGGGAGGCAGAGACGGGGCAAGCGACGCAGAAAGGCGGAGAACACAAGGCAAACAGAAAACATGGGAGAGCAGACAGAGAGAGAGAGAGAGAGCACACAAAAAATAAACAAAGAGAAAGAAAAAGAGGGAGAAACAGAGTCGACGCCTGCTTCCTGGCAGCCTCAGCTGCGAGCACATCTGTGTGTGAAGGGGTTTGAGCAGACCCCCACGTGTTTGCTCAGGTCGCCTGATTGCCTTTCCTTCCTCTCCGCTCTCCCACTAAAGACCCCGCTGTCCTTCCTCTCACTCCAGTCACCACGGCCAAAAGCGAGAGAAAGGGGGCTACTCTCTGACAGACGCTGGGAGTGAGAAAAACACCGCTCTCATGACTCAGTACTTTTCACACACACGCTAGTTCTCACAGAACATTTGGGACTTCTGAACGCCAAAAACGGGGGACGCCTGCGCGCGTTGTTTCGTCTAATGAAGGGGTGTGAATTCGTGGCTGCATGTGCGTAAGCATGAGGGTACGCGCATATGCATGACTGTGTGTGACTCCGGAGCCCTTCGCTGGAGCCTGCTGTCTGGGCACAATGGTCCAGCCTGGGGCCTTTGCTCCACAAAGAGGCCTTCTCTTAACAACGAGCCATCACAGATAGAGGAGGAGCCTGACCAAAGCATTACCACGCTTTAGGGATCAGAGAGCTTCTCTTGATGCATCTGATACCGCTTATGATTTTAATGACCAAGCACTCTTTGTGAAGGGGAAACTTCAGCGTAATAGCCGTGCGTACCGTCCCACACAAACATTTTAGAATAACACGCTTGTTTTTGTTAAAAAAAAAAAAAAAGGCCCAACATGGAAGCGGACTCATTAGGAGACGCATCCGAAAGCAAGATCGTGCAAGGAGCCACAAGGCAGCAACTTCTAAAGGTATTTATAGCATGTAATCTTTTTACCGCAAGCTTCTCTGTAACGTATTAGGATTTTATCTGATAGGCCAATAACAGTGTTAGTTCACACAGTGAAGATGAAACATTGAAATTCTGGAAAATGTGAGTCGCTGCTGCATTCAAATAAAACCCAGTGCGACCAATTGCCTTCAGAAGACGCATGATGATTTTAAACGAACTTTACCCCGTGTGTCATTTAATCCCAGTGTAAATCCAACTGCTCTGTGAAGGACTCAGAAGGTTTTTAGAGAACAAACAGCACCAAGAAGGCCAAGTAACACTGCAAGCAAGTCAGGGGAAGCGAAATGTTTAAAACAAGGTCCCAGCCTTTAAACATCTCACAGAGCCCAGTCCACAGCATCGTCTGGAAATGGAGTGAAACCTACCAAGACATGGCCGTCCAACCTACACTGAGATAGAGAGCTCGGCTTTGAGATTTTAGTCAACTTTTAGTTATGGAGTCCACGAATCTGTCCTTTGTTGAAAAAGTAGCAAAAAGAAACGTGTGGAAGAACTTTTGGTCTTCCTTCAGAGGCTTGTATGACTAACACACACTGCACAAAAGCCAAAACCACGATGGATTGATTTATATGAATGTATACTCATGAGTTATAATGGCCTTGTCAAAGTTTAGACCTGAATCCCATTGGGAAATTTAGACAGTTTAGACAACACATAAGAATTGTTGTTCATAGATGTCTCCATTCAATGTGGCACATTGTACAGTCACAACACTGATTACAAATACACACTACAGTTTTCACTCTTTCCTTTGTTATAATATTGGAAATAAATGTATGATTAACCTTCCAGTTCAAAAATGCTTCATTGTTTTGCTTTTTGCACATACAATCACACCAAATCACTTTCAAAAGGTGTGAATACTTTTGCAAAGCGACCCGATTGAAAATCGCAGACTCTTTAAAAAGAACACGTGAAATTCCTTCAGTTTTTTTTTTTTCCCACATCTTTGCTTTTCTCTCCACTCTGCTTCCTAGGACGTACATCTGTAAGAATCATAGAGACATACGTTACTTCAGTATTAAACTTTATTTTCTCTTCTTTGTGAGATGGAAAAATGATAAAAACGTACAGCTCAGGGACTTTTATTCGCCCAAGACAGGTCAGTGTTTTTCTTTACGTAATAACCATGTAATTAAAATCATACGTTTCCATGTGTGTCCGGTGAAAGTTTAAAGAGTGAAAATAAATTATCGTAGCAATAATTATAACATCAAATATAACAACAATAATAGCAATTAAGCATTTATAAACACTCTATTTACTGTGTTGGGGTGTTTTTTTTTTCTTTTTTCTTTTTCCCATAAAACAGTTATGAAAAACAGGTGAGCACTGTGGTGCACAGTCCAGCATGTGAAGAGAGCACAGGTTGGTTGTTGCCTTTCAGCAGTTCTGCCTGTAAGACAGCTTCCAGCACCGAGGAGTCCGTCTCTGTGTGTGGGCGTGTGTGTGTGCGTGTGTGTGTGTGTGATGGCGGCAGTTCTGAACAACAGCGCAGGGATGGACGAGGTGCACGTATCTCGGCGTATGACGGTATGATCATGAGGTGAGAAACAGCGGTTGTTTTCAGGCCCTCTCTGGAGTCTCCTGTTACGGGGTCAGGGAGAGGTGGGTACCAAAGTGACTTAGTAAAAATAAGCAAAAAAAAAAAAAAAAAAAGAATGACAAGCTTCTCCATTCACTCCTCTCCTGTCAGCCCCACTCGCCCAGGGGACGGAGGAGGTGGGTGGAACGGACAAACCCCCTCGTCGCATTAGCTCTTCACAGAGTCCGCAAAAGTTTGCGACGGCCACCCCCTCTCGGCGAGTCATTCAGTCCAACTGAAAGCCGCTGCGCTCCGATCAACCGCTGTACAGGACACAAGTCCGCCGTTTAGTGTCTATGGAGATGCGGCGGGTCCTGAGTCCCGCGAGGCGGAAAGGGACGACCTCAGTGAGGCTCGGCCCAGACCGGCGACCGATTGGAGTGGTGCGGGTGACCGAATGACGGGTGAATGGGCGTAGGAGTGGGCAGCATGTGTCCCGAGTGGCTGAAGGGCGGAAGGTGACCCATGTGGGTCATGTGGCTGGTGAGGCCCGGCGCAGCTCCAAAGGGCGAGGCCTTGTCCTGCATGCACTTGGAGAGCTCGTCAAAGCCGTCCCCCGCCCGCTTGTTCCTCTTGGACTTGCTGGACATCTTGCGGTTGCGGGTCTGGATGCCTTCCTTTTTCATGGTCAAGGGTCTGTTGACCTGTTGAGGAGTGGGCACATTAGCTCAAGGCACGTCAAACAAAAGCCGCTCTGACAGTGTGAATGCTACATTATTGTGCTTCAAGGTTGTTTTTTCCTTCTAACTTCGGCTGAAATGTCAGCCGGAATCTCTCACTTGCCGCCAATTATCATGTACACGGCGTTTCTGTCATGGCAGTTGCCCTTCATGAATCGTACCAGTGTAAAGTAAACCCCATAAATAATGAGCAGCTGCTTTGCATGTCCACTGGCTGCATTCTGGGGCCAGTCAGGGGCGTTTTATTTTAGCTTTTGTCTAATTGTCTGAGCCAAACAGAACCTTCCCGGTCAATATGAATTCATGGGGACGAGGACAGGCTGGGTGTGAAAGGAGCAGCCTCAGACAAATCCTCATCAGTGTAACCGACGCCGTTACACTGAATGACAGTCCCACCCGGCAGCCTCTCCGGGGAGTAACGCCCCCCATTGAAACAACGACGGATTAATAAAAAGAGACGACCGGTGTGGGTTCTGCACGACAGGGTGAGCAGGCTCTGCTTGCACACTCCTAAATCGATACACGCTGTCCGCCCACTTAACCGGTTAAGCACCACCTTCGCCCCCCCCAAAACTCCACACTTGGGTGAAAGTCTTTGTATGTGTGTGTGTGTCCACTCTCTAAGCTTACTTACGTTGTGTAGTTTGAAGTAGAGGCCGCAGGCATTACACACCGGGTCTCCATTCCCGTTGCGCCTCCACAGGGTGGTGGTGGTGGTCTGGCAGTTCGCACAGCAGGTGCCTGCACGTCTAGCAGCAGACTGAGGAAAGCAGACAGAGTGAGCGTAAACATTGTAAATAATGCTCCATTATGTTGTTCTGAACAGGTCAGTTTGGGCGCAACACCCCTGGGCAACATGTGGTTAAGACGGCAGTGTCTGTTCTCTACAGCAGTGGTTCAAACCTGCAAAATAACAGTAAACTTCTGACCCTATTGGCTGACTGTGAAACATCACCGCTGTAAATATATTTTATCTATTTGCATGCACTGCTTCCATCTCTTTTGAAGGTGCTTTTAAACCAATTGTCCCCATTTACTTTGACTTACGAAGAGAAACCCAGGACCTCACATTTGTTGGTTTGTGACCCCCAAATGGGGTCCTGACCCCAATTTTAGAAACCCCTGGTGCAAACAGCCATGAAAGCACCATGTCTGGTTAAAAACACCACTATTAACATCTAAATGTGGTTGCAGTTGATCAAACGGGCTTACCGGCGTCTTTGTTTTGCTAAATTTGGATGGAAGGAACAATGTGAACAAAATTTTCTGTTTTCAAGATAACTTTTTGTTTTAAATAAAAACGAAGGAGACACAAATTCTTTAATAACAATTAAAAAAAAAAAAAAAAAATCACAAATGTTCAGTGTATGGACGGCATGCTCCAAAAACACCCGTGGTCGTCATTTCCCAAATAGGCACTGCATCAGTAAAACCATAATATTATAATTTATTAATATTATCTTTATTATTGATTGAGGTTTCTCCCCTTCAAGCCCACTTTTTGTACACACCTCGTCATTTCTTCCTATTTAATTTGTTCACTTTCAAACTCATATACCAATTAGACCATTTTAAGAATTTTTGTTTTACATTAATGTTCATATATTACGAAGCAACACGTGCATAAAAGTCATTTGAACGTAGCTAATTTGCTGCAACCTGTTGTACAACCAGTTTCCATTTGTGGCGGTTCAGATCCCCTGCTTTGGGATCATTTCTGACACCCCTCACCATTTCGTACTTCTGCGGTGTTCATGGTTTCATATTGACTTTTCGACAACAAGCAGAGATTGAAATTGATTTTCTGCATTAAGTCGTCGTTTACTGCACTGAAATGTAGGTATGTGACCTCAAAAAATATTTATTCCGTCTCTTGGAGTTCCGATTAGTTTGAGGCGAGTATGTCAGGGGGCCCAAAAAAAGATCTAGAATCACTATTAGTGGAAAATACGATATTATGTCAATTATGAAAATAACATACAGCTAATTAGATTCAGATGTGTGTGACGGTCCGAGCTTTTATCTCCATGGTAATAGTGCATAGAGAAGCCAACCTGTATGCGGTGGCCACATATACATGGGTACGAAGTGGCTTTTTTTTTTAAGCTATTACATATAAGTTTGAGAGGAGGAAATGGCACCGCACATTCTTACAATAATGAATAATAATATATATGTTTATTTATATATATTGCTACGCAAATATCTACCCGTTTATTCGCACATTCCATTTCTTTTTTCAGTGTGTCGCTGCAGGTAAATTGTGCGTCGCATTACGTAACCGGTTATTACCAGTTTGTAATGGAGGACCCGGTTGGGTCCCAGTGCGCGCGCCCTGATCCAGGAAAAGCTGCGCTACAGGTTGTGTAAGCGGAGCCGGTGTCCTCACCGACAATGCGCTCCCGCATCCATTGCGGATCAATTCTCCACGCATAATGAGAAACATTAAGCGAACACGCACGAACCCCTCCGGTTCTCTTCTTTCTCTCTCTTTTTTTTTTCTTTAATGTACGCAGCATTCAGGTTTTTCCCTTTTAAATCAATTTCAGGTGAGTTGGCGGTTCACTAACATCTATGCTCGCTCTTTTTTTTTATTACACAAAATACGCCTTTCTGTTTTTTTTTTTTTTGTTTTGTTTTGTTTTGTTTTCTATAAACACACATAGAAAAAACAACCGCGCATTAACATTTTACCTCTGTCCGCACAGAATGACAAACAGGAGGAGGACCATAAATCCATTTATTTTCCAATGGCCGCCCCTCTCGGCCCGTCTCTTCACACATAAGCGGCTCCTTCAGTGTTGTGATAATCTCTTTTACAGTATATGTCAGCCGCGGCCGCAGAGAATGCTGCGCGCCGGGTGAAGGCGGAAACAGCCGGGAGCCTGACTTCCTTATCTGGCCCGGCCAGATATCCGGATAGGAAACAACTGGATGCCCCTTTGAACACAACTCTGAAAAACACTTGAGCTGAAAATGCAAAAATGCTGCACGGCCACATGGGCAGTGGAAAATGCGGGCTAATGGAGCTTTCATGGAGAAGGAACGGCGTGGAGGTGGAAAAAAAATAAATAGAAAAAGAGCCAATCAGAAGAATCTTCAGAGATCGTCTAGTGGCGAGACTAATTAGCAGCTAATGTTTTTGAGAACATTTTGATCAGGACTGTAGCCTTTGGAATAATCTGAAACAGCAACATTGACCTGCTGATGTTATTTGTAGTAGTGAAGCCAGTGATATGGGTAATTCATTAATTTGACCCAACCATAGCAATATGAATAAGTCATAAAATAAGGGGTGACAGACATGTGTTCATTAAGAAATGGTCTGCTGGAGAATTGAATGTTCTCCAGCAGAACATTCAATTCATACCCAACAAGAAGACGTTTTGTACCCAATTTGTTTTGTCTCCTCATCGTCTACTGTAAGGAGCCTGACCACTAAATACTGTCATAAATAACTATGCCCACCACCAGGAAGTTGGTTAGAGTTGTTTCAGTTTGATCAGAGTTTCAAATCTGTCATATTTCAATAGAGTCTGTTGACCCAAACGAGAATCAGAACCAAAACAAACAGTGAGACAGCGTAATACAAATATTACACACCGTAAAATGCAAATAAATTCAAATACACATGAGATTTGAGCATTTTCACGGCTATTTAGTGCCATAATTCATAAACAGATTCAAATACAGGGAAAGATTTTTTAATATATGCAGTGATTTAAGTACATGGATATTAAACTGCTTATTTACAAGTAAGAAAGGATGATGAAGCAGCATGTACAGCGAAGGCACAAAGATAGATAGATAGATAGATAGATAGATAGATAGATAGATAGATAGATAGATAGATAGATAGATAGATAGATAGATA
>CAEGAE010090166.1:0-33164 GCA_903067095.1 Girardinus metallicus | reverse complement strand
TCACGTTTATTGCGCTGTTCATATTAGTCACCATGTTTGCAGTTTTCTGGAGCGCAACGCGAAGCTCGACGTCATTCACAGCAAATATATTAACTTGATATTAACAAAGAAACAGCGGGACGGATTATCCGGGAAATGATGGACAAGGAGAGTCTGACTAAAACTAACTGATTGTCAGACAAATTCTGTGGCTTATTATGAGCCTCTGCTTATTTCCAAGCCCAAATAAGTAACTTCACGTTCAAAAAGAAAAGTAAAAAAAAAAAAAGCCCAAAAAGCGCAACCATTAAATTTACAAGCGACTTTAGAAAGAAACAAGCCCAAAACTGCTTATAATAACTTGACTTGGCGACAGAAACTCAAAATAGTTCCTGTTTTTCCAGCAACAAAACGCGCATCTGCCTCCTTCTGTTACGGCGATCTGCTGCTGCTGTCGCATAGAAACGGCAAACGGCGGTCACTCGACGGGGAGAGGAGATAAAATTACATTACAAAAGAAAATAGTAACGCACAGTAACACAAAGTGATTTGGATAAGTAACTTTAATCCGATTACTGGATTTGAAATAGTAACACGTTAGATTACTCGTTACTGAAAAAAGGTGGTGATCATATGGCAAAAGACTTTTTCATCTTTTACTTCCACTTTCCATCTAATTTTGTTAACATTCTTTCTCTTTGCTTTCAAACTGAGTCCACTTCTTCCAGATCATTCATGTTTCAGGACTGTTGCTGGGCAACACAGAATTTGATGGGTTCAGGTGTGGACTAGACCACTCCAGGACCTTGAAGTGCTTTTTATGGAGCCACTCCTTTGTTGCCCTGGCTGTGTGTTCCAGATTGTTCTAATACTGGAAGACCCAACAGGGACCCATCTTCAGTGATCTTACTGAGGGACGGAGGTTGTTGTCCAGAATCTCGATACGTTGCTCCATCCACCTCAATAAGTTGCAGTTATCCTATCACCTTTACAGAAACGAAACCCAACCAAACAGAACCTCAACATGTTTAGCTCTTCAACCTCAAGTTCTGCCTCCTGTCTTTTCTCTTCATTCAAACTGACTCTAACCATGCAACATTGACTCTAACCATGCAACATTGACTCTAACCATGCAACATTGCTGGCCTCAGTGCTGTTTTATACACCTACCCTTTTATTCTTTCCTACACCCTTTTATCACACCTGACAGTTTTCTCCTGTTCCAACCTAATTGCACTCACTTCACCTCTTCTTCACTCTATTTGCGTCTCTGAACCATCAATCCAAAGTGCTTAGAATCCTGTACCTATTTTACTTGTATTTCCTGTATCAAAGATTTTTTAGTTCTAAACCTGAACTTTGTGGTTGCTGTTGGTGATGTTGAATAAAATGATGTAAAGTTGAAACAGAATAAAAACAAAAGCATGTTCAAGTTTGTAACTACAACAGAAATAATGAGACTATAAATTCAGACTATGGACTTGTTATTTGAATTTCTTACAGTGCTTTTTATCCCGCTGACAGCAGAGTCCCAGCTGATAAATTTTCTGTTGTCACCCACCTGTACCCCATAGGGCAGCCGCTGCAGTTGGCACTGCACCAGATGCATACACACTGGAATAATAACCATTTACAGAGCGATTTAGCAATCATTATAGCCCTGTACTCTACGCTGCTGAGTAAGATATTCAAAACAATGGCTCCATAGATCATTTAACCATGATGATGAGTATAAAAGTGACAGAGTTTGCTTTGCCCAAGTACCAGTGCAATCAGGGACAGGACTGACTACCAAAATGGGCAGAGTAAGAGAGGGTTTTGGGTGTTTATTACAACATAAGCAGATCATTTCCTACCAGATCACATTTGAAACCATTTTTTGTTTCCAGATAATCTTTTATGAGGACAAGAACTTCCAGGGTCGTTCCTATGAGACCAGCAGCGACTGTGCAGAGCTTACCTCTTACCTGAGCCGCTGCAACTCCTGCAGGGTGGAGAGCGGCTGCTTCATGGTCTACGAACGCTCCAACTTCATGGGCCACCAGATGCTGGTGAGGCGAGGAGAGTATCCTGACAACCAGCGGCTCATGGGGATGAGCATGAGCGACTGCATCCGCTCCTGCCGCATGATCCCCATGGTAACAACCCATAATCACACTCTGCATCGTCTTACGTTTATTTAAGGTTGAAGAGGTTTCTCATGAAAATCACATTTCGAGGTCTCTCTTGCAACCAAGACACACACATTGCTATGTTTTCCTGTGTATTTTATATGTTGTCAACTAATCATTCGACATTCTATGCATCTAACTGACCTTTAATTAGAAGGATATTTATTCTTCTCTATACCTGTATTAATTCAACTTGCACTGTGGATAAAATGTTTCCTGAAAGTAATCGTGCTTCCTCTCACAGCACAGAGGTCCATTCAGGATGAGGATCTACGAGAGGGAGAACTTTAGTGGTCAGATGAACGAGCTGATGGATGACTGCGACTCCATCCAGGAGCGTTACCGCATGTCCGACTGCCAGTCCGTCCATGTGATGGATGGTCACTGGCTGCTGTACGAGCAGCCCAGCTTCAGAGGCAGGATGCTATACCTGAGGCCTGGAGAGTACCGGAGCATGAGGGACATGGGAACTGGCCCCATGGACATGCGGATCGGCTCCATCGGACGCATCATGGAATCCTGTTAGACAGGACAGAAAAGCTCATGTTGATGAATTGACTCAAATCAAATTCAAGCTTTTGAGTTTCCTGGGATATTTTGGCTTCAAAATCTGAGATAAAACCACGAGAAATGAGCTGTTTATGTCAATAAACAGTTGGATTCTGCAGTGAGTCCTGATTATTGTACTAAGCAAACTAAGTAACCCAATTCACAAAACATTAAAAAATATAAAAGTTAAAAGCATGTTCAGATCCTTTTTTTAGTTTCTAGTTTCAAGAAGTATATTGCTTTGGTTTTCTTTACACCCACTCTGGCGTCAAAATAATGACATTTCACTTTAGCGGATTTTGCAGATGATCAAACCTGGGAATAAGAAGATTTGTAAATGTGCATCAGAATGTCAGGGCAAGTTGTGAAGTGTTTGTATAGAGTCCTAATCTGAAGAAGACATTGAAATCCAACACATTACTGGAAACCAAAGACAATAGGATGAACTCCTGAAGGACGAACTCATTTTTTCTCAGACTCATTATTTCTGCATTTTGATCTGTGAAACAGTCAAACAGTTTCTTGTTAATAGTCTCTTGAGACTAACAAAACACCACATAGCTGACTTCAGTTCTGGAGTACCTAGAGAAAAACTATTGACTTATAGCACGATTTGATTAATCAAGTCTAAGAACATTTTTGACAAACTGTCAAACAACAAAAATGGTCTTCCGAACATTAACTACAAAATACATCACATTTGAAAAAAGAAATGCTCTGAAAAAAGTTTATTTGCTGACCATTTTGTCTTTTACTCTGCATTTGAAAGCAAATGTTTATGTACACTGTGTAAAACTCAGAGCAAGCATTCCTGGTAACACTTTATTTGAAGGAGTGTGCATAAGACTGACATGACACTGTCATAAACATGAAGCAGTTTTCATGAATGTTTATGATTTTCACGAACACTTCACGGCTGTAGTCATATGAAGTTGTACTAAAACTTGCATTAAAAGCACATTAAAAGTGTGAATACATTACATTTTTAAAGCAGAGTAATGCTATCGATCACTGGTCTCCACGGCGACATTCACTATTAATTCCAACTCCTAACTCACCACCAGGTGTGCGGAGCCGTGTGTTTGAGTGAGATGCTTTACACCCAAACGTGGGGATGCGTGATGAAAACCTATCCCGCCTCACGTGAAGCCGCACGGTTTTAATCAAACAGGAAAATTCAATGGCTCAGATGATGTTTGATCAAAGAGGCCAGCACTGAGACGGATTTAAGAAAAATAATGCAGGACTAAAACATTTACACAAAAATGTCAAGATGTTCAAAGAACCATACAGATTGGCCCAGATAATCTGTTTAGACAGTTTATCAGGAAAAAAGTTGATTTGGGGTTTAGATGCACATTAAGCACTAAGAACTGAAAGAGGTCATGTGGGATTGCAGAACAAGTGTGAAGTAATGATTTGATACTGATCTGAGACAGTAGCAGCTCTTAAGTTCACATGTGCACAGAACGATACTCCACTGTCTGTCTGACATGTTTAATGTAATGTTCAGAGGAAAATCTTGAGGATTGTGCATAATATGTTGTCTTGTTTTTAAAATATTGAATTGAGGTTATAGGCCACACCCCCTTGGTGTTGGGTTGTAAGCCACACCCCTCTGGTTCTGCAATCTCCTCAGGAAGATCTGACGCACACTCAGTGAGGGACCTTGGCAGACTGATTTGTATGATGTGAAAGGACAATGTGATCTGTAATCAAGAGGAGTTTTAGCTGTTTGTTGATTGTGGGAAGAGGAAACTGTTTGATGGCTCCACTGCTGCAGGCAGATCTTGGTTAGTGGGAGATTTTTTTAAGGTGATGAATACTTGTGATGGCTTCATGGAACTTGCTTCCCCCCAGTGGTCTTTGCTCACGGCTCAGAATTGTTAGAAGAGCAGTCATCTTCTACCCAGCTGATGGAGGTTTCACTGGAAAAGTCAAAAGTTCTTAATAAAATTCCTGCTTACCTGATCTGGGAGCATGCCTGTGTTACTTTACCAGCAGTGGCAATCTTTCAATATAAAATGTTGTTCCTGTTTAATTTAAGTAAAATCAAAGCTTGGTCTACAAGCAAAAGATAGGACAGAACATGAGGCTCAAAGCTTTTATCATGATTTACTTCTCCATGCCACACCGCATTGATGCAGTAATTCATGAACAAGTTTTGCAGAAGCCTGACATTTCTGTTTAAAGATTCATTTTTATGGATTTTATGTAATATGCTAATGTTTTAAGACAAAGAATTCTGGCTGTAAGCCATGACTATCAAAATGACAAGAAATAAAGGCTTGACACATTTCTACTCAATGTGTACTGAATCCATAAAATGCGAGTTCTACTTTCAGAGATGAGTGACGATATTAATTAGAAATATTGAACTTCTTTGGGGCAGTTTTTGCAGCTGCAGCTACTTGTATTTAAATCAGATGGGCTTGAAAATATAATGTGATTATTAACAACCTAGCCAGATTGCTAAACAAAGATTAAAAAACTTTAAATTGTGTGGAGCCACATGTTTCCAAGGCATTCCCAGGAAGATGTTAAAAGGATCCAGGACTAGTTGAACATGTTGGCCTAACTATGTTGCAATTTTCCTATTACATAAAAAAATTGCTGTTTGTGACACGCCAAAACTCATAATTATTTCAAAAATGTACATCTTTTATTATATTTTTAACCCATGGAGGTCGCCATGTTGTCATCGATGGGTTGATGACGCCTCATGGTCCATTCTGTACTGGAATCTACAGATGAACACAGGAAGGCTAACTTTACCAGAGTACTTGTTTATCATATTGCGTTTGACTTGTGTAATTTTAGACACACAGTGCCACACTGTGTCACTAATTGGCTGTAATTTAAAACAAATAAAAATAAAAATTGAGGCCAATCTGGATAATTTCCCACATTAAAGAAAGGAGAGTGCAGTCCGAGAGCCGGAGAGGAACACAACAAAGGACCTAATCTGGATCCTGGACGTTTCTCCACAACACTTGGAGTCATTTGTATCAGCAGAAGTAAGGAAAGCTCTAACAGGTGATTGTTACCTTAATGAGATAAAAAATGAATGCCGTGCTGAGACAGACAGAGCTGGTCGGTCTTTGAGATGCTAACAGGAGCTATACTGCCTGTGGTACTGACCTCACCGATCCGACCGGACCCATGGAAATCCGGTGTCGGTGATAACAAAGTCCGGTGTCGCTGTTACCACCGCACCGGACTCTAAACAGCACGGCTGTTGCCGAACCGGACACAGAGCTATAGAAGCACTTACCAGATCACACAGTCCGACCAGAGGTACATATCATTCATTGTTTCATTTATGAAGCTGAAGGCAGCAGCAAAACACCAGCTGCTACGGCCAACTCTGTCCTCTTCCTCGGTTTGGGCCTCCTCACCTTCATTACCTCTTGTGATTTCTACATGCCGATTGATTTCAAGGAGCTCCAATTCAAATGAAAGGCTTAATAATGTTACTCATCACTGTTTTGGCTGGAGAAGCCAAAGCAGTGTTGGACCGTTACACGTCATTTACCCAGAATGCATTACAGTGTGATCAACATGGCGACATTCCTGTGACAATATTTTAATGAAATTTATAAAGACTAAATAACCTACAGTATTAGTACTGTATTGTTTTTATATATCAAAAATAAATATTTCCAAAATAAGGTCTATTTTTATAACTAATCGTGGATCCCTTTGACAGTTATTCTTTCTCTTTTCTATCTTTTCTACAATGCTTGTTTCAATCTGTCAGTTGACAGAGGCTTATGAAATGTGACACACATATGACACTCAGTCCATGTTGCCCATTTTAGTTCAAATGGACCATTTTGTGAAATGTACATGTTTTGTATGAGCATACACTTCCTACATATTTCTTCTTAGCAACTTGAAAAATTAATCAGTTCCTAAGGTAATAAACTGCAGGTTATACTCAGCTTGGCTCTTCAAGAAGGTATTTAAGTGAACCTCAGCCCTAAAATCAGACTTTTTTGTCAAAACAAACACCAACTGCAAGGTAAAAGCACTACCAAACCTTCTGTCTGTTATCTCAATACACTCCTTATCACATCTATGTCATCATTGTCATAATTTCACCTTTGTTCATTAAGATCAGGAAGTGACATATTAAAGTGGATGAATCTCTTTAACCCTATTAAATGACAGCCTTCTTATTGTACAAAATGCCAGACACATTTTTGTTGCCTGGTTTGAACCTGACAGGAAGTCATCCATTTTGGATTGTACTCTCAGAGTTTGGATGTAAACTCAAGGAGGTGGCAAGTCTCGAACCTCCCAGAGCTGCTCTAGGCCTGCAGCTTTACATTTGCTGCTTTCATATGCAAAGTGTTTTGTTACTGACCGTATATAAATCTCGTTAACATACCTCTTGTAATAGCGTTAAACGAAGCAATCTCTGATTCCATTGGGTTTATTGTTTCGATCTGTCAGTATGAATTGGTTCAGCCAGTTTTCAAGATCCTTAAAACACAGATGCACTCTGCATGGTTTTCTTGAAATGTCATCATGGATGTGAAATATTTAGTTTTATCTCTTAAGTATCTAAAATGAAATCCTGTTTTATTTGAAATGTATTAAATGTAAGTATTACAGTCTCTAGTTTTGTTTTGCTAATAAAAATATAACATAAAGCAGCCCAGGTGTCATATTAGGTTTAGAAGCTTCTCGTTATTTTTCATTATGCTTGGCAACAATGCTGTACGTATGCAGTGCATGCATTTCCACCAGAAGAGCGTAGTGCTGGATAATGACCTTTTAATGCCGTGGCAGCTCTATAGTCTTTTATGGCATGTTGCTGAGTGTGGACTTTACACAATAGAAGCCCAACATACATTTTTATTTTCAGCAAGTATAAAAGTAACAGTAGCCAGTGCCAGGACCACACATCAGCCACAGTTCAGTTCTACAGGAACCAACTGAAGACTAGGACCATGGGCAAGGTAGGTTGATCATGAAAATCATCAACATTTTCAATGAAGTGTAAGGATGCCAAATTTATATTTGTATATATAAAAAAAACATATTTCAGTTGATGATTTTGTCTTCTCAGATCATCTTCTACGAGGACAGGAACTTCCAGGGTCGCTTCTATGAGACCAGCAGCGACTGTGCAGAGCTCACCTCCTTCCTGACTAGGTGTCACTCCTGCAGAGTGGAGAGCGGCTGCTTCATGGTCTATGACCGCCCCAACTACATGGGAAACCAGTACTTCATGAGGAGGGGAGAGTACGCTGACTACATGAGCATGATGGGCATGTCTGATTGCATCAGGTCCTGCCGTATGATCCCCATGGTACGGCATCTCCTTTCTACACAACTTTTTATGTTTACTGGCAAAGCCTGATCTAATCTGGGTTTCTCAAATCCTTTTACAGTACAGGGGATCCTACAGGATGAGGATCTATGAGAGAGAGAACTTCGGTGGTCAGATGCACGAGTGCATGGACGACTGTGACTCCTTCATGGATCGTTACCGCATGTCCAACTGCATGTCCTGCCATGTGATGGATGGTCATTGGCTGATGTATGAGCAGGCCCATTACAAAGGCAGGATGATGTACCTGAGGCCTGGAGAGTACAGGAGCTTCAGGGACATGGGATATGGAGGAACCAGGTTCATGAGCATGAGGAGGATCATAGATTCCTACCACTAAATTCCAATAAAGTTATTCATTCTCTTTTCTATCTTCTCTACAACGCTTGTTTTTTTTTTTCTTCTGGAAAAGTTGCAAAGAGGGTACAATAAATCCCTCTTTGCAACTTCAAGCCTCCTGCCCTGCATGTCTGAAGTGTTTCCTTGCTACCACAAAACTGACATAAATGACATACTGATTACCAGGTTTCAGCAGTACTGGATGGAATGCAGAGGAGGTCATGCAGTCTTTAGAATCTGCTGTGGGACAGAGACACATTTAAAACACATAGTACAGTGAGAACTGAGGACCAACCGCCGCATTAAATCATGAGTCAACAACCTAACTCTGTCACTTAACGATTGTCAGAGCGTTAAATAAAGATGATAATTTTGATCAACAAAATAATGCATCCTCAAGCTGTCTGTAAATCAAATGACAGAATGCATTTTTAATAAAAAATATTTTCTGCTGACTTCCTTGCAGACAAAGTCTAAAGAGTGAATCCCTAATGTTACTGTCTATCCATTACATACATGTCATCACCAGGTACAAATCAACATTGATTCCCTAATACTGATATGTTTCCATAAATAACTTTCTGTTTTACAGCTCAAATACCTTAATCTGACATTTTCTTACAAATAAAACATCAACTGCTGTCAAATTTAACCTTTAAAGTACCTGCTAATTCTAGTCATTCAATATTGTATTTACATTATGTTTAAGATTCATTGTTGCAATCAAATTTTGAAAATCACTTCAATATGGATCAAATCTGATATGATGTGTTTGGAAAAAGGAAGCCCGAACTGGAAATTATTCAGCCAGCAAGAACAGAGTGGAAGAAGAGCCGGGAGACGAGGGATTAGAAATATATACTTATAGTTTTATCAAACTGGTTTGAGCTTTGCTGTGATAGCGACATAAATGACAATACAAAGTGTCTAAATCGTCAAAATCCCCAAAGCAAAATATACAGAGCCCTTTAAAAAATATCGCTCCATGTTATTGTAATATTGCAAAGCCTGTTAAAATAAGAAGCACAATAAAAGCTAAACAACACAATAAGTGCATTCAATCCTATTGTGTTTTCTTTTGCTGTACAGCGACCTTGAGTGTCCCGAAAGGTGCTTAAAATAAAATGAATTATTACTATTATTATTACCAAATATATTAACGTTATCTGGGGCAGCATTGGCTCAGGAGGAAGGGGTTCATTGTGTCACTATTAGGTTGGTAGGTACAACTTATGTTGTAGTTGTCTCTCTCTATTGGTGACATTAGAGATCTTTTGAACATCGACATAAAAAAATTGAGTGAAATTAGTAATTCTAAAATGGTTCATGTGTGTTGCTTCACCTGAACTGTGGTGAGGTACCAGGATTGACTTCCATTTGTATCTTTATGACTAGCAACTCACTTTTAGAGGTAAAGATAATGCACCCTGAGTTATAATTAAAACAAGGTGGGCTCATGGGTTTAGCCCAGGCTAACAGGATCAGGTTTTTAATTAAACAAACATATTAAAGCGATTTATGTCTAAGCTTTTAAAGAGTGGTTTGAAAACAACCCGTCTCAAAACTGAATGGCCTGTCCATACCCGCCTTACCTCTGTTGGGTTACAGGACAGAAATCATGAACGGTCACACTCAGAGATCAGAGCTTATAGAGAGCAACCTCTTCCATCGAGAGAACATGTAAACTCCACACAGAAAGGCAATGCCTGGGATTCTAACACTGTTGTGTTCTCTGGTTGTTTTCTGACCCATATGCAGAATAAAGCTCAGGCCACAAACTAAAATACATAACAATATACAATATTCACAAAGAAATGTGCATTGGGCGTTGGGGCACGTATGTAAGTCAGTCATCAATCGCTGAATGTTTCTTATCACCAAAACTTCTTATTTCCGTAGCAACATGATGTTGGCTACATCCAAATAACAGGGATCCTCTGAACTGTAAGGTGATTCACACTCACCCAAAACATTCATACTTTAGGGTTACAGAAGTAGGACTATCACTCCAACATGGAAGCTGGGCTATAAATGCTGTAACGTGTATCTCTGATCAATTTAATATTTTTGTTTAATTCTGCAAATAAAGTTTGAAAAAACTAGAGTCAACCTTATTTAGTTTTTATAAATTTTTGATAGGCAGCACTAGAAAGTCAGAAAGTGACTAGGTGTAGATTATGTGGACCTCAATCAACTTGATCCTTTTATAATCTTATAATATCAAAATATTAAAATCTTAGTGGAACTTTACGTGAACTTTTTTGCACCCAGAAGCAGGTTGGTTGTGCAGGATTTTTCTTCTTTGCTAAGAGACATGCCTATTATCCACATGGTAGGCTGGTAGTCAGCTGTTTTACTCAGTAATGGACTGGTTGACCATGACAAACACACTGAATACATCACCACCTCTAAGCAAATTTAATTTTTATTCATCCTCTATTGTTCCTCAAAGATATGAAAAAAACTGTAACAGTTTAAAAGTCAAGTCTATTAGTCATATCAAATTATCTTGATACATGTTAGCTTTGGATCAACATATGGTGCTTTTGTGCAACACCTAATGTCAAAACACATTTTTTATACTGTAGAAAAAAGTCATAGCATCTCAGATCAGCTGTTGACTGTGCATCACACACAAAGGCTGGTTACATGACCACTGTACAAATGATAAATGAAACATTTGCATGCAGTCTGTGGGATGCAAATGATGATATAAAATTCATCAACGTTAAGGGCTGACTCAATGTATAAGTTAGTGTACAAAAAACAACAAATGAAACATGTCTTTCTCTATTTACTGTCACAAATATTAATACAAAAGCAATTTCTATTTTTCTCTGCTATTAGAAATAACATTTACATCAATCATTAGGTCATCAATTATAGACAAACACAATTTTCATTAAAAAAATTGCTTTTAAAAGAAATTGCTAAACAATGGTCATGGCCCCACTGCTATACGTGTAAGCAACTCAAAATGCTCTAGGCTCCAATAGTATTTTGCCAGGTCAGGAATTTGAACAATAGAGGGGTACACTGTCTTTGTCTACTGTCAGGTATAAATGTAAGATACTCAGGCAGGCAGGGATCAGTTCATCTACAGTACTCTGAGTGACCCGACAAGCCACCACCACGACCATGGGCAAGGTAAACATTTTTACATTAATGGTAGATTACCTACAAGACTCATCTGGTAAGGCTTAATAGTCGCTGTGATATCTAAAAAAAACCTTTTTTCTCCCAGATCATCTTCTACGAGGACAGAAACTTCCAGGGTCGCCACTATGAGTGCATGAGCGACTGTGCTGACATGTCCTCCTACCTGAGCAGGTGTCACTCCTGCAGAGTGGAGAGTGGCTGCTTCATGGTCTATGACCGCCCCAACTACATGGGAAACCAGTACTTCATGAGGAGGGGAGAGTATGCTGACTACATGAGCATGATGGGCTGGAGTGGTGGAATCAGGTCTTGCCGTATGATCCCTTCGGTATGTATTAAACAATAAGTTATTAATTTCTAAGACTGGGGCAACTAGAAACTGAATTTTCATTGTTTATTTGCTGCAAACAGTACAGGGGATCCTACAGGATGAGGATCTACGAGAGGGAGAACTTTGGTGGTCAGATGTATGAGATGATGGACGACTGTGACTCCATCATGGATCGATACCGCATGTCTGACTGCATGTCCTGCCATGTGATGGACGGTCACTGGCTGATGTATGAGCACCCCCACTACAGAGGCAGGATGATGTACATGAGGCCTGGAGAGTACAGGAGCTTCAGGGAGATGGGATATGGAGGCATGAGGTTCATGAGCATGAGGAGGATCATGGACATGTGCTAATTGTACAATTTTAACTTCATAAAATAAATAAAATGGTACGCATTTATTGATCTGTCTACAATGTTTTAATTATTGTCAGTGATAGTCGTGGTATAATTATGGGTTCAATGTTGGTGTGATAAAAGAAAAAAATATCTTAATTTGAGCTTTAGATTACAGACCTATGATCAATTTAAAATTCAATTTAAAAAAAATCTGGGAAAATTATTGACGTCAGCACTGATTGCATCTCTAATCAGTGCTCTACTTTTTCAACCTATAAGTTTAAGTGGATGGCCTCACATTGGTAGGCTTAAAGTTGTGTCATATCATCTCCGGATGATGGATTGAACAATCAGATGTTCAAATCTTGGAAATTGCCTAAGATTGCTTTAAACCTCTCCACAGTTCTCTCCTTGTCCTGTCTGCTTTTTTCCGTGGATTTCATGATGCTGTTTTTCCCCAATATTCTCTTAAAAAAACCTCTGAGACGTCAAAGAGCTGCTGGATTTGTACTAAGATTAGATTCCACACAGGTGGACTCTAAGTCATCAGGCAACTTCTGAAAGCAACTGGTTGCACTCAGAGAAAAGAGCTGAATACTTTTGCACACTTTTCAGTTTTTTATTTTTAAATATTATTTAAAATCATGTAAAATTTTCTTTTTATTTCATAACTGTATACTTCTTTTTTGATGATTTTGTTCATTGTAAATTCCAATGAAATATATTTATGTTTGTGGTTGTAATGTGACAAATATGGAAGAGTTCAAGGGGTGTGAATACTTTTGCAGGCCACTTTAGTTATGGGAACATCACTGATTTCATTTATATTTAAATGATACATTCTAGTTTTGTTATTGAGAATGATTGATCTTTCTCAGAAGACCATAGAAAATAATTTGACAGCTGAATTTTCTACTCTACTACTGGTAATATTTTGCTATCCATCCATTATCCCTGTTGGAGCTGCCAGGCGTGCTGGTGCCTATCTCCGCTCAACAGGTGAGCCAGGGCAACACATAGACAAACAGGACAAGTAGTCATACATACACTCACACCTAAACAGACCAATCAACCTGACAGTCACGTTTTTGGACTGTGGGAGGAAGCAGCAGTACCCAGAGAGAACCTTTTGCATGCACAGGTAGGTTCAGCGCAAACTCCAGACAGAAATTGAACCTATGACCTTCTTGCTGCAAAGTGACAGTGCTACCACCTACACCACTGTACAGTCTCCACTTCGCTAGCCATAAATCCCAATAAATCTACGGTAATATAATGGCAAGCATGCCAGAACAACATCAAGGCTGGATGGTAATTAGGTTGAATCATCTTAGAATGTTATGCAAACTGTCCAGTCCTGTGATTTCCAAACTATTTATTCGTTTTCTAGTGGTAGTGCAGTTTAAATGAGCAGAATTGGTAAAATGCAAGGTGAAGAAAGAGAAGGAAGAGTTAAAAAATAAAAGCATTTAAACTAAATAAGACTGGTAACTGCCAGATCAAAAATTTAAAACTACAGCCTTAAAATACTCAAATATGTGCTGAAGTCTGGCTTTGATTATTATTTTCTGTCACTAATGCCCCAGTGGCAAAGTTGAAATGCATTTCTGTCTTTGAACACAGTAGAAAAATCAACAAAAACTCTCCTGCATCATTACCATGGTTGATTGCAGTAAGAAAGTCATATGAAATTATTAGGGACTAAAGTCAAGTAGTAAACTCAACAGAATTATAACCTGTGCTGAGCCAGGGATTCAAATAGCTACATAGCTAATACTGGGCTGCACTGCGCAGAGAATAGGTTAAAAAGAAAAAAAAAAATCAGTCTACAGGTTACTTCTCCAACCTTCCCACAAAGGCAGTCCTTAGGACTTCATATGGAGCACCAACGTTAAGACACTGAAAGGTGGAAATTAATCTGGATGGTCCTGATGTCTTCCAGTCTTCAGCACATGCCACTGGACAGCTGGATACAATTGGCTTGATTTGAGAAACATGAAACCTGGGATGGCTACAAAGGTGGAATGAAAATTTTAGGAGGGCAAAGGAACAACTGATAGTACCTATTTCTACCAAAGTAAGAGTCTTTAGGCAGACCTGCAAGACACTGTTGCAATTATGCAACTAAATTAAAATTTTACTGATATCTGTTTATTTTGATCATGAGAATAGGTTTTGGCCTGATGTTCTCTCTAAGGCTACATGGAGTCACTGTAAGAACTGGGGGTTGTGCGCTAACTTCCTGGTTTTAGCGAGTTCTGGATCAGCTGCAGCTGTCCGACTTTTTATGCAGACCTGTAAGACACTTGCAATTATGAAACTAAAGTTAAATGCATGGATGTGTTTTTCAGAATCATCTATCCATCCATCCATCCATCCATCTATTTTCTGTACATTCTTGACCCTAGTGGGGTCCGGAGGGGTGCTGCTGCCTATCTCCAGCGAACGTTTTGGGCGAGAGGCGGGGTACACCCTAGACAGGTTCCCAGTCTGTCGCAGGGCCATTTTAGAATCATTTGGGGACATATTCTTTGGGTGTCCATCATCTTTCTAAGAGAGACCCAGTCACTAAGCATGTTTGGTCAACTGGGGTTGTAAAAACCATATTGAATTGTCTGGTCATCAGGTGTCCATCATCACTGCTGGGGAGACACAAACATTAAGCAAGTTTGGTCCCTTCCAGTCAACAGGCCAGCCAGCGTAGTGAAAACTACCTTCGTTCCCTCATTTTACACCTTTGAATGGTATAATATTCAGAGTTTGTGGTTTTCCAGACAGGTCAAACTAATATCTGATTCTCAATTTTCCCAGGGCACCATTCCTGCCGGGAATTAAACCAGAGCACAAGACACAAGACTTACAAGAACAACACATAGCGTGAAAAGGCCAGGCCCAGCTTTCTCCAGAGCAAAATTACTGCTGGGATTTAACAACACAAAACAAAACCAGACATGACGGGACAACCAGGGTTGGCCATCAGGGATTTAAAAAAAGAATCAAGTCTTATGTATCTGAGTACTATGGAGTCACAACAAGACAGGCCAGCAAATTTCAGCTTCCGATTGAAGTTTTCCAAGAATACAAACTGTCAAAAAAATACTATTCTATTGAGTTTATTTATTTAGCGCCAATTCACAACAAATTCTGTCTCAAGACACTTTACAAAAAAATTAAAATTAAAAATCAATTCAATCACACATATATTTCAATTGATCCTAGTTCTCAAACATTATGCTCAATATGTTATTCAGAAGTTTTTAATGAAAACCAACAAATTACATCGAGTTAAGGACTTGCAGCATTCCTCCTGGATGAGAATGTAGCAACAATTACTTGCATTGTGTTGTTGGCTTCTAAAAATATTTCTATTCCTTTTGTGTTCTGTCTATGACAGGAAATTCAGATCAGAATCATCAAAACAAAGGACTTAACAATGTCACAACAAACAGACTTTTTTGTTTTACTATAACTGGAAACACTGTCAACGTATGCCACCATTAAACACATGCAACAATTTTAGATTCACTTTTAACTTTATAAACTAATAAAGGTCAGATAACCTCTATGTGAACACTATGTGCCATAAGGCAGGAACATAGAATTTTTAAGTCACATGGCTTAATCTATTCACATGTTACAGGCATTGTCAAAATGCTGGATGTACATACATGACAAGAAGGCTTTTCTAAAGAGAAAAAGGTTGCTGAGTTGGGAGTTTTACAAAAGGGGGTCCAGTAGTTCTTTACATTTGCTCAGGTATAAAAGGAAAGCGTTAAACCAGGTAGGAATGCAGTACAGGAGCAAGAGCAACCACTCATCAGCAGCCAACATGAGCAACATGAACATGAGGGGCAAGGTACAAAATATTTAGTTAATTAATAAATGCAGTTTTCATTTGCCAGTTTTACGCTGCTTGATTTCAAAATACAATTCTCTCTTTTCCAGATCATCTTCTATGAGGATAGGAACTTCCAGGGTCGCCACTATGAGTGCATGAGCGACTGTGCTGACATGTCCTCCTACATGAGCAGGTGTCACTCCTGCAGAGTGGAGAGCGGCTGCTTCATGGTCTATGACCGCCCCAACTACATGGGAAACCAGTACTTCTTCAGGAGGGGAGAATATGGTGACTACATGAGCATGATGGGCTGGAATGACTGCATCAGGTCTTGCCGTATGATCCCCATGGTAGGAAATCTCATCTTTAGATAGAATATACTTTTTCTAGCTACAAACCTAATCTGATGTTTGTTTCAAAATGTTTTACAGTACAGAGGATCCTACAGGATGAGAATCTATGAGAGGGAGAACTTTGGTGGTCAGATGCATGAGTGTATGGACGACTGTGACTCCTTCATGGACCGCTACCGCATGTCTGACTGCATGTCCTGCCATGTGATGGACGGTCACTGGCTGATGTATGAGCACCCCCACTACAGAGGCAGGATGATGTACATGAGGCCTGGAGAGTACAGGAGCTTCAGGGAGATGGGATATGGAGGCATGAGGTTCATGAGCATGAGGAGGATCATGGATTCCTGGTATTAAATATGTGTTCTTGAATACCACTGAATTAAAATTTTCCAAACTACGGGTATCTTTGCAGTGGTTATTTATTAAGTAAAAGGTTATCATAGAAACAGTATCACAAAAATACAAAGTTTATACTCTCAATGATTAAGCACATTTTTAGGCAGCATGCAAAACAGAAAATTAATGACTCAACTGGGGTTCACCATGTGAGAACAAAAGGAAAAGACTAATTGCCAGTTATCACAAGTGCTTGATGAGAGCATTTAGGGTTAGGTAGCAAATACTTTTTATTGTTGGCCATGGTGGATAGCTTTTCTCTAAATAAAGTTAAAAAATTCAAAAAGGCACTTTGTACTTTCTCAGGTTATTATTTAACTTAAAATGAGTTTTATGAATGGAGAAATTTAGGTATAACAAAAAGTAGAAATCTGAAAGAAAACAAATACTTTTTCACAACACAATATTTACACTCTTTGAACCTTTCCATATTTTGTCACATTACAGCCAAAAACAAAAGCATGTGTCAGACAAACACAAAGTACTATGAAGTGGAAGGAAAATTATACATACCGTATCTTTCAAAATCCATGCCCACTGAAGCAAAGTAGCTCAAGCTCAATCAGAAAGGATTGGATTGAGCTATGTCAGTGAAAATTAAATTTCAAGAGCAGGAGAATGAAGAAGACAAACCTGCAGAACCAAGTCTTTAAATGAATGCAATTCTATGGTGTTATTACTGTATTTACACAATCTCCATCCAAGCCAACTACCTACCACATGGAGCGTAGTTTAACTATAGTGTCCATCCATGTCAGATACCTGTAAATATATTTATGTTACCACAATGTGAATGAAGTAAACAAGTAATTAACTGCTTGACATAATTAAGCAGTTAGCTAATGGGCATGTCAAGAACATCACTGAATGCATTTGGATAAAAATAACAACAATAATTATAATTTTATCCAAAACATGCAAAACAGCTAAATCCTCAAGAAGACAGCTAAAAGCTAGCACACAGAGCTAACAGAAGCAAAAGGCTCAATCCTCCTATCAAAACAATGGTCAGGACCTCATCATCAACATACAAAATTCATGTCTAAAATAAACTTTTGTCATTTTATTAACAGCTTTCTTCTTTGCTGTGTACAAACTCTTTTGGGAAAACCCTCTTAATAATGCTGGAGATTGCTGAAGCACTTGTCCATAAGTAGTCTGTGCATACAGACTTTCCCCACTTTGGTGGGTACATTCCAGAGAAAAATAAAGTTTAACCAGACACTTCGAAGGGGCTTCAATGTTGGGGGGGTGATGTAAGGAATTGTGTGCATCAATACATGCTAGAACCCAACATTTTGATTTGTCTTCTTGCAACTTCGACATAACTGAACTTGGACTACAAAATTGTTGCAAGGAAAACAAATGGCGGATTAGCAGAAAGTCAAGACAATATTTAACAGTTCCACAGCAAATGCACTGACGTCACAGACAAGAAAACATTATAGAGAAAAATGAACAGACTAAAAACTGTAACCCAAAAAGAATATAAAAACACCAACACGCACCGGAGGCAATAAATGTAAATTTTTTTGTTACACTTCTAGAAACTCAAAATACAAAAAAATCTATTGAAGGGCTGAAAAAGTAAATTTTGCATTATATGTCCCCCTTAACACTGAAACAAGCAAGAGGAAAAATTCTAAGGTGAAATCATTAAAAAAGACATCAACAATCCTTGAGTCTTTGCCACAGTTGACAGGTTGACAATCCCTCCTGTGACTGTAGCATCTGAACTCCACACAAGCAGAGCTTGTAATGAATTTGCCAATTTCATTACAAAGAACGTTATAAAAGTACAGGGTTGATCAGCACATCAACAACAAGAAATTCAGTACTATGAATGCTACGTCCAATCAAAACAAATGTACACAAAATGACAATATTACACCAACTAAGCCATAAAAACTTACAAAAAAAACATAAATCAGTTAAGCTCTTCTTCCTGCTGTCTTGATACAACAAAACTGAAGTTTTTTTATCATGTTTTTTAGACTTAACGGAATGATCAATTGTCAACACACAGCTCCAGCTGCTACGGCTATCTGGAGCCTAACCCAAAATATGGAATGAGTTATGGACTCACACCTGAACCTTCAGAGACACATACAGACTATTACAATGTTATACATGTATATAACAATAAAATCCTGCTTTTAATCTAAGCTACAAACGCTGCCATTATATGGCAATTGAACTGTATTCAACCATGTTAAATGCCATTGAAATTAAATGATCTAAATTCAAGATACTGGCTTGAACTTGAAAGTGTGTACAATGAGATGAAAATAAGAGATGGCTTTTTTTTTCTAATTACCCAAGACAATATTTGTCAGACAAAAAAGACCAAAAGTAAGCATGTGCCTCCAGGGCATATTACATAAAACATGACATGGTATAATACAAACCCAAAAATATGTGAAGTTTAAAAAAAGTCTACCTACATAAACACTAAAAATAAAAGGCATTAAAAACAATTCTTTACAGTCACATGCCTAATTCCCATGTTCTAAGTACTGTTTAAAGTGCTATGTGTTCATATATGACCGACAGGTCCTTCTAAAGGCTAATGACAAAAAACCAGCCATGTAACCTGGGCATACTGTGCAGCTCTACGGTAAGTTACTGAGTTAGCATTTCCATAAAAGGGGGCCACTTACTCTTTACATTTGCTCATGTATAAAAGCAAAGAGTTAACCAGGTAGGAAGTCAGTACAGGAGCAACAGCAACCACTCATCTGCAGCCAACATGAGCAACACTGACATGAACATGAGGGGCAAGGTGCACAGTCCTTTCTTAAAATGCAAATAATTATTATACTTCAGGTCACTCCGGTTATTTTCCTATAGATTATTTGTTTGTATGCTACCGATTCTTTAACTAGTATTGAGTTTATAGCACTGATGTTATTTCACCCTTTTCCAGATCATCTTCTATGAGGATAGGAACTTTATGGGTCGCCACTATGAGTGCATGAGTGACTGTGCTGACATGCACTCCTACCTGAGCAGGTGTCACTCCTGCAGAGTGGAGAGCGGCTGCTTCATGGTCTATGACCGCCCCAACTACATGGGAAACCAGTACTTCTTCAGGAGGGGAGAGTATGGTGACTACATGAGCATGATGGGCTGGAGGGACTGCATCAGGTCTTGCCGTATGATCCCCATGGTGGGTTAGAATTTAAAGCTAATCTCAACAATGAACATAGGGACATCAGTTATTAAAATTTGTATTCCAATCCTTTTACAGTACAGGGGATCCTACAGGATGAGGATCTATGAGAGGGAGAACTTCGGTGGTCAGATGCATGAGTGTATGGACGACTGTGACTCCATCATGGACCGCTACCGCATGTCTGACTGCATGTCCTGCCATGTGATGGACGGTCACTGGCTGATGTATGAGCACCCCCACTACAGAGGCAGGATGATGTACATGAGGCCTGGAGAGTACAGGAGCTTCAGGGAGATGGGATACGGAGGCATGAGGTTCATGAGCATGAGGAGGATCATGGATTCCTGGTATTAAATATGTTTAATGCTCAGTGCCACTAAATAAAACCATTCTGATTAACTAAAAATGTTGTCAGTATTGTTGATGTGAACATAGTATCACAAAATAGCGTCAAACAATTTACTTCTGTTACTTCCTTCATTGATATTTAAGTAGGTTTTAAACTTCTAATTATTTTTCCGTTCTGTGTTTTTGGATGAATATATTCATCCCATTACCACAAATCCTGAAAGGTAGCCATTCCGGTTCTCTAATGTACAATTTTGGCTGACACTCAATTTCACTGTGGAAATTCTATCAAATAGTCTTCTGTTGCTTGGGATATTCCATATTGGTAATGCTACTTTGATTTTGATATTTTGGACACCATTCTGCTGTACCTTCTTTAACAGTAACATTTTTGAATAGTCACCTTTTCATTGTTCTCGTCACCAACTACATGTCAGTTGTTTTACCAAAATGTTTTTATAAATGGGTACCAAGTCTTATTAGCTTTTTGCTGTGATGGATTAATGCTGAAAAAATAAAGGCTACACAAGCTAAACACTAATTATTACACTTTGAAGCACTTGGTAAATTTCCACCAAAACCGAACAAAGTGTCAATTTTTAATTTTGAGATTTACAAAATCTCTTAAAGAAGAACAGAATACATCCACCACACCACTTGCTTCCTAATTGGCTTTCGGTTTGTAACATCTTCCTAAAAAATTTACAATTCAGGTTTCTACAAACAACTGTAAAAGCTTTGTTCAAAGCAATGAACATAGCATACTGGCATGTTGAACTGTTGTGATTACACAAAGGAATCTGCATCCCTTCAAACTGTTCATATAACAGTGGTAGGCCCATACAGTGTGTTTTGAAACGTGATAAAGGGATTATTGTCTGTCACTACGTATTGTTGCTTCAAATGTCCTCATTGTGTTGACTTACATAAGTCTTATAGGGGATTGTGTCACATGAAAATGTGCCAAATAACCCTTTGCACTCTATAGGCCTCCATACCATGATGCTGAGTCAGGGATTTATACAATGAGAGCCACAGATTCTTTGAGTTAGATCAGGTATAAAAGTAGCAGTTAAAACAGTACAGCCGCTAGTGTAGCTCAACTCCATTCTCACAAGAATCAACATCCCCACCACCACTATGGGGAAGGTAAGCACACTTGCCCTTTCTCTACTGTGTACCATTTATGAAACTTTCCATATCTCATTTAAAATTGTTAATATCAATTCACTTCTTCCTAGATAATTTTTTATGAGGACAGAAACTTCCAAGGTCGCTCATATGAGTGCATGAGCGACTGTGCCGACATGTCCTCCTTCCTGAGCAGGTGTCACTCCTGCAGAGTGGAGAGCGGCTGCTTTATTGGCTATGATCGTCCCAACTACATGGGAAACCAGTATATTTTCAGAAGAGGCGAGTACGCTGACTACATGAGCATGATGGGCATGAGAGACTGCATCAGGTCTTGCCGTATGATCCCCATGGTAAACTTAAAACTTCTGAGGATTTATCAGGTGACCGTTGAGGGATTAAAAACGAAATCTACAAGTAATGTGTTTTTAACAGTACAGGGGATCCTACAGGATGAGGATCTACGAGAGGGAGAACTTTGGTGGCCAGATGTATGAGCTGATGGATGACTGTGACTCCATCATGGACAGATACCGCATGTCTGACTGCATGTCCTGCCATGTGATGGATGGTCACTGGCTGATGTACGAGCAGCCCCACTACAGAGGCAGGATGATGTACCTGAGGCCTGGAGAGTACAGGAGCTTCAGGGAGATGGGATACGGAGGCACAAGATTCATGAGCATGAGACGTATGGTGGACATGTAAAAACAAGTGTTTGTTACAAACACATAATAAGTAAATTAAAGTTTCAAAATGTTCTGTCTTGTTGAGTCAAATTATCTTCTTTTGGGTGATATCATTTGTGTAATAATTCTAGTTACTTGTACTTTGTTACATTTAGGCAACATCAGGAAATCTGGGAAATGTGCAAAATGAACTTCTTTTAAAACTGACCCAATTTTAAAATGTAGTGTTTACATTAGAAACACTGCAAGGTTCTAAAAAAAATTTATACCTGGCACAAATCTAAGGGCAAGGATAGGTAAGGACAAGTCTGTTTAAATGCAAACAATTTAATTTTCATACAAAAAATGAAATATAAATATATATAGTGCCCATTGACCAGCTCTCATCTTAGTGTTATATTTCATTAAAAAGTTGATAAGACTAGAGTTTAATCATGATGTTCCGCTGTATTCCACCTTTTGCTGGAATTCCAGCTGCAAGTTTTTCAGGGTTTGTCTCTACCAGATTTGCACATCTAGTGACTGAAATTGTTGCCCATTCTTCTTTGTAAAATAAGAATGGGCAACAATTTCTTTTACAAAGAAGACAATCCTTTTACAGTACAGGGGATCAATGGGCAAAAAAGAATGGGTAAGGTACTGTTCAGATCTTCCCACAGATTCTTGATTGGTTTTGACTGGGACATTCCAATGCATCCCCAGATATTATGCTTAGGGTAGTTGTCTTGTTGGAAGGTGAAACTCCACACCACTCTAAAGTCTACCAGCTACATATTTGACAGTGGGCGTGGTATGTTCAGAGTGATTTGCAGCATTAGTTCTCTGCCACACACAGCGTTTTGCATTTTGTCCAAAACATTAAGCTTTGGTCTGGTCTGACCAAAGCTCCTTCTTCCACATGTTTGATGTGTCACCAACATAAGTTCTGTCAAACTGCTAACAGGACTCTTTATGGTTTTCTTTTAACAATGGCTTTCTTCTAGCCACTGATCCATGAAGACCACATTTGTGCAGTTCATGACTAATAGTTGTCCTGTGGGCATATTCTCCCACCTCAGCTGTGGATCTCTGCATTTGGTCCAGAGTCATGGCTGCATCTCTATCGGTGCTCTCCTTTCTCAGCCAGTAAATTTAGCTGGATGGCCTCACATTGGTAGGCTTACAGTTGTACCATATCATCTCTGGATGATGGATTGAACAATGAGATGTTCAAAGTTTGGAAAGTCTTTTTATTGCCCAAGCCTGACTGAAACTTCTTTACGATACTGTTTTGTCCTCAATATTCTCTTAACAAACCTCTAAGGCATCAAAGAGCAGCTGGATTTGTACCAAGATTAGATTCCACACAGGTGGACTTTAGTCATCAGGCAACTTCTGAAGGCAACTGGTTGCACTCAGAGGAAGTGGGGCTGAGTACTTTACCACTGCCCTTTTCAGTGTTTATTTTAAAAAAAATGTTTTAAATAATGTATAATGGGCTGCACAGTGGCACATTGGTAGCACCGTTGCCTTGCAGCAAGAAGGTCCTGAGTTAGAATCCCGGCCCGGGGTCTTTCTGCATGGAGTTTCCATGTTCTCCTTGAGCATGCATGGGTTCTCTCCAGGTCCTCTGGCTTCCTCCCACAATCCAAAAACATGACTGTCAGGTTAATTGGTCTCTCTAAATGCTCCCTAGGTGTGAGTGCATGGTTGTTTGTCTGTCTCTGTGTTGCTTTGCAACAGACTGGCAACCTGTCCAGGGTGTACCCCGCCTCTCGCTCGAAACTTTCACTGGAGATAGGCACCAGCACTCCTCCTGACCCCACTTGGGACAAGGGTGTTAGAAAATGAATGGATGCATAATTTTACTCCTACTTAACATTTGTATACCACTTTTTTGCTCGACTTTGACATAAAATTCCAATGAAATGCATATGTGTAGATGGTTGTAATGTGACATAATATGGGAAAGTTCAAGAGGTATAAATACTTTTGCAAGTTTTTAATATAGGATATCCAGCAGGAGTCTGGATATCCTATATTAAAAATATATAACAATATAATAAATATAAAGAGAAAGCCAAAATAGCAGCAAAAATATGTAGTGAAATTCATATTTCAAGTGATATTAGTGAAGAGTAAAGCAACAGAAGAGAAACTACAAAAACTAAATTCAAAGAGTTACTATAGAATGTCTAAGAAACACCATTGAATGACGGTTGTTTCTCACTCCTCTTTTGCTTTAGATTGCAGGAATGCTCTTCTAATCATAAGTATTGATCGGCTGCTCTTACATGGATCTGTAAAGTGTCATATAGCAGCACGATAGAGGTCCTTGATGCTCAAGACTATATAAGCATGACTTTCCCAAACCAAAATAAATCAAAGCTGTCCTCTTCAGCATCAAACACAACTCCCTTTTCTTACCATCACAAGGCCATCTGTGCTGGGCTCTACAGAATCCTTGGCACTTACACAATCAAGGATTCAGACCTATAGTCCAATCAAGACTCTCTTTTGTTAGGAAACACCCAAAAACTGTGAAAACCTGCTGTTACAAGATTTGCTGACCACATCCTATAAAAGGCAACCAGAATAAAATGTATTCTAGATCGGACTTGAAAGACTTCTTTGACTCTGTATTTTTGGTCTCACCAAAAATTTTTTTTTTTTAATACATTTCTTACTTCTTCTTATCCAAACTCTTGTTAAAGTAATTTTTTTCCATAATAATCTTGGTGTCACAAACAGGATTCCATGTTCGGCCGCTGGGAACTGGATGACCCAGTGTATGAACTCACCTGTAATTATCCAGGCTTCAACCTCACATAAGCTACAGAGACGGGAGGACTGGTTCGTCCAGTTCACAGTCGTCAACACCGGAATCCCAAACAACAATCATTAAATAAGTCTGGTGAAAAGAATTAATTTCGTCCTTCAAACTTATTGATTATGTTATACATTAAAATAAAGTAAACAGCAAGGATATGGAAACCAGAATGAGCATCCTGTTTAAGATTTATAAGACAAGGGCTATTGTTAAGTCCCATGTTTAGGTTGCCTCGTGAGTTATCGGGAGCAAAAGTTAAGTCTCTGTTTAAAATATATAAGACAGGACACCCCTGTTTTTCACTTAAGAAACATTGTCATTGTTAAAGGGATCCACAATTAGTTAGAAAAATAGACCTTATTTGGGAAATATTTATTTTAGATGTAAAATTAATACAGTAATAATATTGTAGGTTTAGATTTTATAAATTATAATGAAATATTGTCAAAGGAATGTTGCTCACACTGCAATGTATTCTGGGTAAATGACTTGTAATGGTCCAACTTCCTAGCTCCTCCAGCCAAAACAATGATGAGTAACGTTAAGCCTTTTTAATTTGAACTGGAGCTCTTTGAAATAGATCAGAATGTAGATTTCACAAGAGGTACTGAAGGTGAGGAGGACCAAACCGGGGAAGAGGACAGAGTTGGCCTTAGGAGCTAGTGTTTTGCTGCTGCCTTCAGCTTTATGAATAAAACAATGAATAACATGTACCCCTGGCCGGACTGTGTGATCTGGTAAGTGCTTCTATAGCTCTGTATCTGGTTCGGCAACAGCTGTTTAGGGTCCAAACTTCATCCGGTGTTGGTTGTGGTTTCACATTCAGTATTGGTGTTCTAGCTCCAATAGCATTTCCAATAGTAATAGCTCCGTTAGCGCTGCTTGTCTTTGACATCTGTCCCAGCATATGTAGCGCTGTGTCCGGTTCGATAACAGCTGTGCTGTTTAGAGTCCAGTGTGGTGGCAACAGCAACACCGGACTTTGTTATCACCGACACCGGACCTCCATGGGTCCGGTGGGATTGGTAATGTCAGTACCGCAGGCAATATAGCTCCTGTTCAAAGAGTGTCCAGCTTTCCCTGTCTCAGCACGGCATTTATTTTTCGCTCGTTAAGGTAACCTGTTAGACCCTTCATTTCGTTACTTCTGCTGGAATAAATGACTCAAAGGGTTGTGGAGAAATGTCCAGAGTCCAGATTAGGTCCTTCAGAAGTTGTGCTCCACTCCGGCTCTCGCACTGCTCTACTTTCTTTCATGTGGGAAATTATTCAGATTCTCCTTGATTTTTATTTTTTTAAATTACAGCCAATAGTGGCACAGTTTGGCATTGTCTAAAATTACACCAGTCAAATGCAATATGATAAACAACTACTCGGGGAAAGTTAGCCTTCCTGTGTTTACTCTGTAGATTCCAGTACAGAATGGACCATTATGCGTCATCAACCCATCGGTGAAAAAATGGCGACCTCTATTGGTGAAAGATATGGCAAAAGATGTACATTTTTGAAGTAATTATGAGTAATAGGAAAATTACATATTTAGGCCAATATGTTCAACTAATCCTGGATCCTTTTAAGTCCCATGTTAAGGGCACCTCATGAGTTATCGGTACAAAGACCCTGTTTGAGGAAAATAGGGCCATTCAAAAAGTTAGTAGGAGCACAGTTAATGTACAAACTGATTATCTCGGCTATGAAGAAGATGTTCTCAGAGGAATGGAGATCTCCTTTTTTCAAGGAAGAAAGGAATTATATTCATGGTTTCCAATTTTGCATATGTCCCTGAAAGAATGTACAGCTCCTTTATGTTAAGGTTGATGAAATATTAAAAGGATAAAGAACATAACTAAAGAAGGGTTGAGAGAATTTGTGTAAAGAATTTATAGGCTGCAGAAATAAATAAAAAATGTTTTAAGTGGTCGGTGACTGAATAAAAAAGGATACAGAACGCAAACAAAGAGTGAGCAGAAAGGACAAAACTGGTGACAGAACAGAAAATGCTTCTTGGCCTTCTGCATCCCCACCTCTGTCCTGACCCCTGCCATTACCATGTCCTATTGCTGTATCACCGGTTAAAAGTCCTTGCCAACCATCTTCTATCCTGTTTCCCATTCCTTCTGTGCCTGATCTAGGGGAGAGTACAGTCATCTCTAGATAGAGTCTGAAGCAGAAAGACTAGAAATCAACTATATCTCACTTCCCTCACTACATCAGGACTCACTTCACAGAGAAAATTTTGTCCAGTTTTCAGTCTTTGTCCAAAGAGAAAACTGGACAAAGAGACCTGGGAGATACAATCTGACAACCAGCTGATGACTTTATTTACGGCCTTCTGGAAAAGGTCACTCTTCAACGAAGTTTCACCATCCATGCAAACTTTGATGTACATTCACCACCCTGGGGAGACCCTAGTGCGCAATGCCATCTGGAGTATTAGAGAATGTTGTTTTCTTGGCTTTGCACAGGTTTTCCTGGTTTAAGTCAGCAGACTTTCAAACATCAAAAAATTATACTGTATGGAATCTTCTGAGACACAAATTTTTGAGGTATTTTAAACAGTCAAGGACTGTAGGCCGCTAATTTGTGATTATCACTCTTGTGTTGGGACCCAGAGGTTAAACATGACAAAAATATCTTTAAATAATCAGTTTCAGAAACATCCTCTACATCTTTGATATAAATAACTGATAAATAGCGCATGAAAAATGCATTAAAATAGAAAAATATTCAGAGCAGTTCAGTATCGTCTGAACTGTTCTTTGCCTGGGGCGAAGCCCTAAGATATTCATATATAGGATTTGGATTTCTAAAGACTTTGCCTGGGGCGAAGCCCTGAGATACTCATATATATGACTTGGATTTCAAAAGACTTTAGGCAGCTAATTTGGGATTAGAATTCTGGAGCTGACGATCCAGAGCTAATAAGGAGGCATTTGGGTTGGAGCTGAAAATAGAACAGTCTTGGACAGTAGGCAGGTAATGTAGGATTAACACAGATCCAGAGGTAATAGGGAGGCCCTCGCCTCAGGGCTGAAGCAATCTAGTTTGCTGTTTTTAATATTGCACCATCATCAAAGGACTGTAACCTGACACAATAACTGAATTAAAGTCTAACTGTTTGTTTGTCTAAAGAATTAATTGAAAAATGTGTGGTTAGCTTACATTATAAAAGATTGAATGGTCTTTCTTCCTTGTTGCTGTCGGATTTTCTCCAGCTTTATCTTTCTTCCCATACTACCTTCTTTTAGTCGATCCAAAAACAAGGCGGAAGTTGAAAAGAGATCGAGTCTTTTCTGTTATGGCTCCCAAACTTTGGAACAAAATAGTTCTAGACGTTGTAAATGCTTTCCGTGTCTAGGTCTCTTTTAAAAGCAAATTTTTCATTGTCTTCTATTAGTTGTGGCTTTAAATGGTCTTATGTTTTCTCTGCTCTATTTTTGAATGTTTTAAACATTTTTGTATTTTGTTTGCTTGACTTTATTCATTTTAATATTAGTATGTACATCACTTTGGCAAACTTGTTTTTAAGTGTGCTTTATGAATATATAGGATTTGGATTTGAAAAGTCTAGTGATTTTTAAATTCTCATATCTTTTATGGAAGTAAACCAGGGGAGTAGCCTTACAAAAAATCCCATGAAATTCACATGAGGAAACATTATATACCTTACATACAAGACATCAACACATTATTCTTAACAATCATACGATTCAGCCTATTCACATGTTACAGGCACAGTTCAAAATGCTGCTTGTTCATATGTGACAGAAAAGCCTTTCTAAAGACCAAAGACAAAAAAAAAGAAAAAACTAAACATAACCTCGGCATTCTGTGAAGCTCTATAGCATGTTGCTGATTCAGGGGTTTTGTAAAGGGGCAGTCAGTTGTTCTTTACATTTGCTCAGGTATAAAAGGAAAGGGTTAAACCAGGTAGGAAGGCAGAACAGGAGCAAGAGCAACCACTCATCTGCAGCCACCATGACCAACACCAACATGAACATGAGGGGCAAGGTAGGCAATCCTTAAGAGATGAATAAATTATATGTTGTCAATTGTATCAAATGTTCAATTCTTTCTTTCTCAGATCATTTTCTACGAGGATAGGAACTTTATGGGTCGCCACTATGAGTGCATGAGCGACTGTGCTGACATGCACTCCTACATGAGCAGGTGTCACTCCTGCAGAGTGGAGAGCGGCTGCTTCATGGTTTATGACCACCCCAACTACATGGGAAACCAGTACTTCTTTAGAAGAGGAGAGTATGCTGACTGCATGAGCATGATGGGCTGGAGTGGTTCAATCAGATCTTGTCGTATGATCCCCATGGTGGGTTGGAAACTCATCAAGTTTGAAAAATTGACCTGAACTGTAATGATACTGAAACCAACCTTTGAATTTTTGTGATTCAATTCCTTTTACAGTACCGGGGATCCTATAGAATGAGGATCTATGAGAGGGAGAACTTCGGTGGTCACATGCATGAGTGTATGGATGACTGTGACTCCTTCATGGATCGTTATCACATGTCTGACTGCATGTCCTGCCATGTGATGGACGGTCACTGGCTGATGTATGAGCACCCCCACTACAGAGGCAGGATGATGTACATGAGGCCTGGAGAGTACAGGAGCTTCAGGGAGATGGGATATGGAGGCATGAGGTTCATGAGCATGAGGAGGATCATGGATTCCTGGTATTAAATATGTTTAATGCGGGTGAATAAAAGTATTTTGAAATTATGATAATTTTGTCATAATTGTTTATTAACACTTGGTCCATGAGGTTCATGAGCTTGAGGAGGATCATGGATTCCTGGTGTAAAATGATTGACTTCATTGAATAAAAGTAATTCAAGAAACTGAGATCATTGTCAAGATTACTGAGCTACTGAAAGGTTAACTTTAAGAAATATTAGACACAAATTTGAACTATTTTTACAGAAACACATTGTTTCTAAAAGAAAACAATGCAAGCAATCCTAAAAAGACAAACAAATTTAACCAGTGTTTTCATTCACTTTTAACAGAAAACATCATTATTAACAGGAATAAGGACTTGAAAACATCAGTTTCTGTGTAATTAACTTTAATATATCAGCTACAAAGAGATAAACATATTTTTAAAGCGCTATTGACATTAAATTCACCAGGTGTTGGTGGTAACTGAAGTAAGTCATTGTTAGAAAAAACCAAAACAAATATGTTCAGAAATTCAGTTAAGTGTAATAATGTGAATGACACAGGGAAAAAGTGTTAAACATATGCAGGAAGGACAGTGAAAAAATGCATGGCAAATTTATCAGTGCTCAGAAAGCAATCCTGCTCCTTGTCAGTGCCACTGAATATCAGCTAGTTCAGTCCGAACTGATGGCCTATAAAAATGTGTCTTTCACCAAGGTGTTACACAAGGAACATCTCATAATAGGTAAAAGCAAAAAACTCTGTCAAGACATTGATCCATCCAGCCATTTTCTTCCTTTTATCCAGAGTCTGTTCATGGGGGCAGCAGCCTAAGTAGGGAGAACCAGACTTCCCTCTCCCTGGCCACTTGGGCCAGCTCCTCTGGGGGAATCAAAAGGCAATTCCCAGGCCAGCCGAGAAACACGGTGGCTCAAGTGTATTCCTTGGTCTTCCAGACACACAGTCCTAAAGCTGCCAAAATAGATCACCTCAACACCTTGACTGCACCTAGAAATTCTGTCCATAAAAGTTATGAACAGATTTGATGTCAAAGGGCAACCTTGGTGGGGTCCAACTCTCCTCAGAAACTTGCCTGACTAACTGCCGGAAATGCACATCAAGCTCTGACAGTCATACAGGGCCATAACAATCCGTATCAAAGGGCCTGGTATCCCATACTCCCGCAGTAGCCCTCAGAGGATTCCCAGATGGACATGGTCAAACGTCTTGACCAAGTTCACAAATCACTTGTAGACTGGTTGGGAGAAATCCCATTCACCCTTCAGGAACCTGCTGAGGGTGCAGAGGTGGTCCAGTATTTCATGTCCTGGACAAAATCCACACTGCTCTTTCTGAATCTGAATTTCAACTAACCAACACACACTACTCTCCAGAACTTCTGAATAAACCTTACCAGGAAGGCTTAAGAGTGTGAGCCCCCTTCCCCCCAAAGCTGGAACACAACAACCTGGTCTGCCAATCCAGGGGAACTGTCCATGCAATATTGCAATATTGCATGGACAGTGGATGTTATGGGCCTGCACAAACCCACAACATTGGGAGCCCTGAGGAAAAAAGAGCCAATCTCATTCACCCCCAGGACCTACAACCTGGGTAACTTCAGAGACATGCATGTGAGATTGAGGTCTTCGAAGTTTTGTGCCCAATGACCCACAACATCATAAGTTGAGGTCAGCAGTACACCATCCCCATTACAAACAGTGTTGGTGGTGTATCAACCCCTCTCAGGGAGGTTGGTTCTAGAGCCAGAACCGTGTGTCCAGGTGAGCCAGGCTATTTCTGGCCTAAACCTCTCAACCTCGCACACCAGCTCAGGTTCCTTCCCGACCTAGCTCTTGGGACATTGTATGTCCCAAGAGTCACCGTCTGTAGCCGAGGATCAAAACACCAAGTTCCTCACCCTTGAGGACCATCGTGTGATCCCATATTACAAGATCTTAGAAACCTTATAATCGTAAAACATTCTGATGGCATTGTTTACAGAAGGATGTCTAAACTTTTGAACATTCCAGTGAGCACTGTTGGGGCATAATGCAGAAGTGGAAAGTACATAATTTCACCATAAACTGGCCATGACCAGGTGTTCTTCACAAAATTTCTGTTAAGGAGTGTCGAATATTATCAAAAGAGTTGTCCAAGAGCCAAGGATCAGTTGCGAAGAGCTGCCAAAAGACATGGAAGTAGCAATTGTTTTAAAGAACACAATAAGCAACTCTTTCAGCAGCAATAGCTTCAAAAAACTGCATGCAAAACTCCATGCAATTTGAAGCTTATATAAAGTTTGCTGGTCTCTTAAGTACTGGGAAAACATAGCATGTTCAGATGAGAGCAAAATTGAAACCCTTGGATGCCATAACACCAACCATGTTTTAGCAACACTCGTCACATTGTCAATGAGTGCATTGACTTTCATTCATATACAAGTCAATTTATTAACAGTACACCATCCCCACTATAAACAGTGTTGATGGTGCACTAACCCCTCTCAGGGAGATTGGTTCTAGAGCCAGAACATTGTATCAAATATGAATGCATTGACTTGCATCCATATGCAAGTCAATGACTCTTTATAACACCATGAGGTCTACAGTGAAATAACATACTTTGTTTGGAACACAACAAGAATTTTTTTTTTCATAGACCCATGCATTTTTAAAAGTGTGATAAATAAATTACAGATCTTCCATCTCGGGCTGCACAACTCCAAGCGAGTGTAAAGAAGTGCCAGATGAAAAAGATGGCAAAACATAAAATTAAATTCTGTGGTTACTGTGAAATTTATCATATACAATTTTGTTGAAAAAATAACCTGAAATACAGATCCTACAGATCTAGCAGTAACCAGGGCTGGGAGTGGTTAGTACAAACAAACAAACAAACAAAAAATCACAATCAATGAGATAAGTAGGTATGCAAATATATTTTCACAAACATTGGTTTGAATAGCTTGTAAAAACTGCATTTACTGAAATTACTCAGGGTACTTTTGCCAGATATAACATTTAGTTTATTGAACTTAAACATTTAAGTGTTGTCAAAAACCAAACAATTCTGTGATTTTTTTTTCACATTTTCACTGTGAGTTTTACCAAAGAATATTCAAATTGACAATATTTTTTAATTTTACCATACTATTTTATTTTACCAGTTTTATCTTAGGAGTAGAAGGCAAATTTACCTTTATAAGACAAGAAAAATGGAGACAAAATTACCATAGTTTAACTGCTGTGAAAACAATATGTTTCACATAAGTCATACACAGAATTCTTAATGGTCACATGGCTCAGTCTATTGTCACAAGCACTGTTCAAAATGCTGCTTGTAATAACAGAAACACCTTTCTAAAGACTAGAGACAAAAAAAAACAGAACGTAACCTCTGCATTCTGTGCAGCTCTATAGTAACTTGCTTAGTTAGTAGTTCTGTGAAGGGCAGGTCAGTTGTTCTTTACATTTGCTCAGGTATAAAAGGAAAGGGTTAAACCAGGTAGGAAGGCAGAACAGGAGCAAGAG